>JAHDVE020001284.1:0-82858 GCA_022606495.2 Halesus radiatus
GATAGTCAATTTTATTGCTTGTCTGTAAATTGGCAACATATTTTTTTAAATTGTAGGTCACGATTCTAGAAATTTTCTTTCAGTGTATTTTATTGATGTTAACGGAGTTAACGGCTTAGAGTCGAATTGTCTTATGTAAATTGGGCAACAACATTTTTTAGTTTGTATGGGTCAATGATTCTAGAAATTTTGCGTTCAGTGTATTTTATTGATGTTAACGGAGTTAACGGCTTAGGAGTCGAATGGTCTTATGTAAATTGGCAACAACATTTTTTTTTAAATTTGTATGAGTCACGATTCTAGAAATTTTGCTTTCAGTGTATTTTATTGATGTTAACGGAGTTAACGGTTAAGGAGTCGAATGGTCTTATGTAAATTGGCAACAACCTTTTTTTTTAATTTGTAAAGGTCACGATTCTAGAAATTTTGCTTTCAGTGTATTTTATTGATGTTAACGGAGTTAACGGCTAGGAGTCGAATGGTCTTATGTAAATTGGCAACAACATTTTTGTTTTTCATTTGTATGGGTCACGATTCTAGAAATTTTGCTTTCAGTGTATTTTATTGATGTTAACGGAGTTAACGGCTTAGGAGTCGAATGGTCTTATGTAAATTGGCAACAACATTTTTTTTAATTTGTATCGGTCACGATTCTAGAAATTTTGCTTTCAGTGTATTTTATTGATGTTAACGGAGTTAACGGCTTAGGAGTCGAATGGTCTTATGTAAATTGGCAACAACATTTTTTTTTAAATTTGTATGAGTCACGATTCTAGAAATTTTGCTTTCAGTGTATTTTATTGATGTTAACGGAGTTAACGGTTAAGGAGTCGAATGGTCTTATGTAAATTGGCAACAACCTTTTTTTTTTAAATTTGTAAAGGTCACGATTCTAGAAATTTTGCTTTCAGTGTATTTTATTGATGTTAACGGAGTTAACGGCTAGGAGTCGAATGGTCTTATGTAAATTGGCAACAACATTTTTGTTTTTCATTTGTATGGGTCACGATTCTGAAATTTTGCTTTTCAGTGTGGTTTATTGATGTTAACGGAGTTAACGGCTTAGAGTCGAATGGTCTTATGTAAATTGGCAACAAATATTTTTTAATTTGTATCGGTCACGATTCTAGAAATTTTTGCTTTCAGTGTATTCTTATTGATGCTAACGGAGTTAACGGTTTAGGAGTCGAATGGTTCATGTAAATTGGCAACAAATATTTTTTAAATTTGTATGAGTCACGACTTGTGAAATTTTGCTTTCAGTGTATTTTATTGATGTTAACGGAGTTAACGGTTAAGGAGTCGAATGGTCTTATGTAAATTGGCAACAACCTTTTTTTTAAATTTGTAAAAGGTCACGATTCTAGAAATTTTGCTTTCAGTGTATTTTATTGATGTTAACGGAGCACGGCTAGAGTCGAATGGTCTTATGTAAATTGGCAACAACATTTTTGTTTTTCATTTGTATGGGTCACGATTCTAGAAATTTTGCTTTCAGTGTATTTTATTGATGTTAACGGAGTTAACGGCTTAGGAGTCGAATGGTCTTATGTAAATTGGCAACAACATTTTTTTTAAATTTGTATCGGTCACGATTCTAGAAATTTTGCTTTCAGTGTATTTTATTGATGTTAACGGAGTTAACGGCTTAGGAGTCGAATGGTCTTATGTAAATTGGCAACAACATTTTTTTTTAAATTTGTATCGGTCACGATTCTAGAAATTTTGCTTTCAGTGTATTTTATTGATGTTAACGGAGTTAACGGCTTAGGAGTCGAATGGTCTTATGTAAATTGGCAACAACATTTTTTTTTAAATTTGTATGGGTCACGATTCTAGAAATTTTGCTTTCAGTGTATTTTATTGATGTTAACGGAGTTAACGGCTTAGGAGTCGAATGGTCTTATGTAAATTGACAACATTTTTTTTTAAATTTGTATGAGTCACGATTCTAGAAATTTTGCTTTCAGTGTATTTTATTGGTGTTAACGGAGTTAACGGCTTAGGAGTCGAATGGTCTTATGTAAATTGGCAACAATATATTTTTTTTAATTTGTAAAGGTCACGATTCTAGAAATTTTGCTTTCAGTGTATTTTATTGATGTTAACGGAGTTAACGGCTTAGGAGTCGAATGGTATTATGTAAATTGGCAACAACATTTTTTTTTAAATTTGTAAAGGTCACGATTCTAGAAATTTTGTGTTCAGTGTATTTTATTGATGTTAACGTTGCGAATAATTATGTTGTAGTTTCTGGATGACCGCCAAATCGGGGTCAGTGTTACAGATACACAATAGTGAATTGCATTATATTCCCAGTGTTTTATTGAGTAATTCAACTTATTTATGTCTTCATAATTATTTTCAGCATTCGTAACTCGGCTGCAAGTAGAAGGCGAAAAGCTTTTCTGTCCTGAAATGATAAAAAAAATAATAGTAATGTGCGTTTACCCATGAAAAAGTGGTATATACTTGGTCAAAGTGGTATAGTCCTCGACTACGAATCCGAAGGTCGCGGGTTCAAATCCTCGCTTTGCTTGAAATGCTTTTTGCCGCGTTTGGTGACCAGATCTGAATAGCCGGATGCTTTCCCATCTTCCTCTCCCCTATCTCCTTCCCCTCCCCTATCTCCTTCCCATCCCCTATCTCCTTCCCCTCCCTACTACCCGCAGCCTCACAACATGTCATAATTAGTGATTCCATAGTAATAGTCCCACTGGATCCAGCGGTATTCACATTAAATAATTGACTGATTTTTGGCTTGGACAATATGAAACGTGCAATATGATCTTTTGTATTTTTGGCAGTTAAATTAATATTTCAGATGATCCGAAATCTTTGGTTATTGTAAATTTCACTAGGAAGTAGGTGCAGAATAACAATGGAATGTATGAACGCGAAACCGTTGGAAACCTTTTTTTCCAAAGTTTTAATAAGGACTATTATTATTTAAATCATTGAAGAAGATATAATATAACACATCCCAAATGAACCATGAAACCGAAAAAACAACAGAAATTAAAAAGATTTCAGGGGATTTATAAAAATGGAGGATAATATTAATAAATCTTGAACATGGAAGTATGATATCGGTGTAAATGGCGTAAATTGTACTGGTCTCATTAGCTAAGTTGGTTAAGCGGTTACCCCGGATAGGTAGAGGTCCTGGGTTCGAGTCCCAGATGCGACTGAAATCTTTTTAATTTCTGTTGTTTTTTCGGATTCGTGGTTCAGTTTGGGATGTGTTAATATTATCTTCTTCAATGATTAAATATTACAATGAGGTTTACAAACTTCAATAAGTTATAAAAAATAAATTGAATCTTATTAATTTATTAATAATGACGTCACGAAGTGACTACAAAAATTACGGATTTTAAAAAAAATCTTTATTCAGTATATAGAGTTTATCACAGGTGTTTTGAATTCAATATGTCAAACCACAAATTTACTGCTTCCTAGTGTTAGTCTAATTGACAAATGATTAGTCTTTATGTATAAAAAATGTGATTAGTTTTGCAGGGTTAAGCAATGGTTTCAATCAGCTGCATTATAATATGAATACTAACGGCAACGACAATAGGCTTGTCGAGTACAAAGCAAATTCGCGGTGGAATGCTTCAGAAATGCATAGAATTATTCGTTCAGCCTGTTGAGAACAGAACATTTGGCAACAACACGGGCATGATGCAATGCGTCTATACCTTGATATCGTACAGTGAATTGCTTTTTCATTGTTATCTCAAACGATAGTGCGCTCGCCGTTTTAGCTGAAAACGCGGTAAAAACAACAGCATTCCTAGGGCATTCTTTCGCCGTTGACCAATTCCGAACGGAAAAGCTGCGGCCTAGATGTTGCCTGAATGAATAGCTAATGAGAGAATTCTTTTGAATAATTTATTTCTTGCTTCGAACCTTACTGTGAATTAAAATATGCTTACCGTATAAATCATTGTAACTAAAGAACGTAATCATTTTAACTATATTGAAATACTTTACATAACTTAGGTTGGGTTGTTTGAGGCTCCGTCACATTTGATCGACGATTAGCCAATTGAATCTAAACTTTGTCTCCTTTGAGGGTTGTACTGTTGGTCTAGCAAACCTCCCGTTTTGGCGAGCCGTTAAAAAAAGCTCCCGTAAAGCGGTGCAAAATAGTCGTTGACGACATTCATTCTCTCATGATTCGTCGAAAATTTCTTCTCATCTTGGCAATTTTTCAGTTGTATGGGGTCAAATTTGGAGAATAATATGTGTACCAGACGGATGTGGCACACAGGCGAACTGTATGGGGCAGTTGATCCCGATCTGCGGAGAGGGGATGGAGGGGAGAAAACACAACGAGTCTAATTTTCAATTTGTACAAAGTCCCTTTGCCCAAAATGAATACTTCGGAGGATGCTCAGCGGGCCTTGTCTGTGTGACGATGTGAGGGTCTGGGTCCAGTGGGTGGTGGTAGTCCTGGGGAGGTCCAAGATGGGCGATGGTTAGAAAGAAGAAGGCGAGCAAATTCAGTAAGCAAATTTAAAACATTTGTGTAAATAGTTTAAATACTCCAACAATATATTCGGTTCTTGAAAACAATCCAGACTTATTTATTTAATTCTTATTTACTTGTTTACTTATTGACCATTTGGGTTAGTTTTAATCTGTTATCATAGCTACGGGAAAGGCGAGATTTGTCATAAATTTTGCGCAATTGTTAAAAGTATGAGTTGATCATTAGAAGATTTGTTTTTCGAAAAGTAAATACTTTACAGTGCAGTGCAATGCGAGTTGCCTGCAGTCTGTCGGGGTGCATTTATTCCCAAGTCAAATGACAGTGACACGCCTAAACTCATCCCTCGCCCCCCTAATTTTCGTTTCTTCCCCTTGCGTGTCAGGGATATTGTAATCTTTTCTCTACGATTTTTACCATTGTAATGGCCGACTTGTGGGCCTGTATACGAGTACTGTCGTGGAGGAAGAGATCTTTTACGGTGCATTCTTGACTGTGTTTCCTTTTATTCACCTTTCTAATGGTCCAATATTTTGGATTTTTTCTCGCCCATTTAAAAATAGTCGATCATGGTGATTGCTGCCTTGGGAATAAATTCCAAACCTAGAAAACAGTTGACATGAAGTTATTTGGTGTTGATTCATCAGGTGAAGTCTACTGTTTTTACTAGTGATATATCCAATTCTCATCCACAGGTAAGGATCGCCCACGTTTAAATTCATTAATCTAGTAATGAACAATCTTCAACGCTAGCGCAGAGTCTAATTTTACCAAACATTTCAAACCGCCCTCCTTTTTTAAAAATGAATCTATATCAAATTTAACAATGTTATTATTAAGTTCCACGAGTATTTTAGTTTTTTTATTATTGTGACAGCTGTTTCGGCGTTCAATGCCATTTTCAAACTGTGGTTAGGTCACATTGAGACGACTTATTTATATGATTCTATTTACCCCCCACCCAATTTAATCTAAGACCCTTTCATTCTATATGGAAGGGTTTAGGCTCGTTGTCAAGCAAGCTGTCCAAATGACAAGATACAATGTAATTTTGTACTCGCGAATGTCGACTAATTATAACCAATATTGCTGGTAAAATACTTTTATTATGTTGATGTTGGTTTTGATGCTAGGACACCTGCTATAATGTACCGGGTTAATAAACGTTAAGATTATAAACTTAGCAATTGAATAAATCTTTCATCGTGTTATTTTACTAATGAACCGTACGTATATTTTGTATGTTTAATGGTTTATTTGACAACATTGGTTTCGTACTACCTTTTATTAAATATTACTATGTGTTATGTTACGTGCAATTGATTTATCTCTATGAAGAACCACGCTGCGCAATGCACACCGATAAATTTCAATTCACCGGTGTCTGCTAATGTGCAGTATGACGTTATTTATTCCGACATCAGCTCGCCTCGCTGGACCGCCAGCATTGTGTGTCTGAATGCTTTGTTGTTAATAATATCATTATTAACCTTAACGAGAACAACCCACGACGAGCGTTTGCCTTGCTGGGTAGTATCCAGCGTGTACCGCGCTAAGCCAACTCGGCTCTCGCTCGAAATAGATTATCGTAAGTGCTGGCTTACAATCATAATACATGAGGCGGAACTTGGGCTAGTTGGAGAATAAATAAACGCTTCTGGCGTCTCTCTTCTGCTCCCTCGAAGCTTTGATTCTTGCTCTTGCAAAACTTTAATTTTGATTATCAGCTAATCACTGACACGGATGCGAGAGAACTAGAGTGGTACACCTATTCGCTATTTTATCGTACAATTGTTGTCTAGATTATCATTGGTTGTGATAGTTTCTATCGGCCATTACCAGGTTATCTAGTGATGATTCTCATGATCACTGACTTTCGGTGCGAGTGAATCGGAGCTTGTATTATGGTTGGTTGTTTAATTCCAGTACCATATCCACCACTGACCTGAATTGAGCACCGACGCAACGAGGCGAAGTTAGCTCGTCTACTATAATTCTTTCGGGCTAGAGTCACCCTCGGGTAGTCTCGACGACAGTCTACAGCAGACATTATGCCTTGAGTCTTTTCCCCTAAACACTCTAAAAACTGCAGCCCTAAACAACTCGTACCTCAGCTTCGTCTTTCATTAGCTTATGGATTGAGTGATCAGATGCCCTATCATGGCGGTATTTTGCAAATCGCCTATAGATCCACATTTTAAAAGCTTCCATCTTCCGTTTTAATCCCTGGTTTGGAGTCCAGGCTTCCCTACAATCCCTACCATGCAGAAGAATAGAGTTAACGATAACTATCCTCTCTTATTTTCTAATTTATTAAATCTTTTCCATTCTTTTCTACAAAACTTTAATATTATTTACTGATTCTCTAGATTTTTGCTAATAAGGAACTCTCCAGTGAAAAATATTATCGCTTATAAAAATATGTATTCATATAGATCAGCAAACGCCGATTCTGAATATATAACTTTCATTATTTATAATTATGCTTAGAATTTATAAATCGTTATTTAAAAGTGATTAAAAAATCATCTCATCAAAACGCCTTGTTATCTTGATACCATTGCATTTGGAACATCTGATGTCACCCGTGTATTCTGTTTTTGGATTAGTGTGGACATTTTTATTTTTCGATTTTGTTTTGTATTTTAAAGATGTATTTTTTAGTTTTGGCGAAATTTAAACTAATTTGGGTGGTGACTTTAAGCTCTTTAATTGTTGTTCAATATAAAAATAACTATTGTTAATGATATAAATTTGAATATTTATGAGCAAACCAATTATCAATACGAATATTATGATAATGTTATTGCTCAACACTATTATTATTATTTGAGTTAAAGTTTCTAAAGAGGTACATAATGTTATTACTTATGTTTAGTTATGGTGTACTATGAATAGAATATAACATTATATACGGTAAAGCTCATCCTTATTTTGACATTCTAACCTCAATACCGACCGGCTATATATTTGGAGCGTTTTGGCGGACTTTGGAACATTGAAACTTTAAAAAATATTTTAACTATGAAAATTAACTTAAATAAAACAATTGGAATGGAGTTCCTTATTGTGCTGTGGCATTCCTTTTCTGATTCCTTAGATTCTGATTTCCTCCATATTCTAAAAATGCATAGTTGCTGTGAGGATAATATAGCTTTGAATACATTGAACATTGTATATTTTGTACGTATTCAAATTACAAAAATTTAAATCAATTCTTGCGTTTCTCTTATTCCCCGTTCATTATTCTATTGATCTGAATTCAAAAGAATTCAAATAAGGGGCCTTCGCTCTCGTGGAGCCAAGTCAAAGCTCACTTCTAAAGCATTGTAAGGAATTCTAGTATTGAAAAGTGTTGTACCTATTCCTTTGTCGTTTTATATCGACTGTAAAGGGGCAAAAGGAAATAACCCGCAGTTACAAGGATGGCGAAAAAACTCTTTTCGTACGTACGTTTCGTAGCATATTTACAATTATTCTAAAAAATGAGTTGTTATATTCCGTAAAAATAAAGCGAGAGTTAATAAAATCGCATTTGGGGTAAGGTTGCTATGATTGAATCGCTTAACTTTGTTATGGTATTTCTCGTCGAGAATAAAAATGGTAAAATACAAACAATACTTTTTTTAGGGCCTGTTTTACAACCATCCGTTCGTAACGCTTGATACCATTTTTAACTAATATTTGGTCTACCGCTAAATTTCGCCGTTTTATAAATGTTCGTCACCGGTTACCGATCGTTTGACAGCTGTCAGTTGTTGCCCGACGATCGCTTATTTGAAACCGTGCACTATTTTAATTTAAAATACAGTATATAATTTGCGTTTTTGAAATGGATTCCTTATCGAATAGTGAAAGTGAAGACAGTCGAATGGCAATTATTCAAGATAAAAAACGGACTTATAACGGTCCGTTAACGAAACGGTTCGTTACTTAACAGAAATTTGGTAGTTCGTTTATAAAACTGGCCCTTAATGTAATATTTGTTATATTTATATTCTCAGTAACAACAGTCCAATATAATTAACGCAAATGTTTTTTTTTTATGTGGATACCACACAAGTCTTAGCTGCTCCCAACCGTCCGGAACCAGTGAGACTATGGCATCACCAATTGTGGTATGTTGTGAGGCTGAAGATAGTGGGGATAGGAAGAAGATAGGGAAGAGGAAGTTGGGGAAGTACCTGGTTATTCAGATCTGGTCACCAAACACGGCGAAAGCCATTTCAAGCAACGTTTTGATTCTGAATCGTTGCCTTTTTTACATTAACTCCGCACAAGAAAATAATTTCCTGTCCTGAGGAAAGTTGGGGAAGTACCTGGTTATTCAGATCTGGTCACCAAACACGGCGAAAGCCATTTCAAGCAACGTTTTGATTCTGAATCGTTGCCTTTTTTACATTAACTCCGCACAAGAAAATAATTTCCTGTCCTGAGGAAAGTTGGGGAAGTACCTGGTTATTCAGATCTGGTCACCAAACACGGCGAAAGCCATTTCAAGCAACGTTTTGATTCTGAATCGTTGCCTTTTTTACATTAACTCCGCACAGGAAAATAATTTCCTGTCCTGAGGAAATCAATTACCCTCAGGGCCTATGTCATCTTTGGGGATACTGTGTGGGGGGTCGTCATCGGACGTCAGCCTCCTTGATTGGACCACTAAGTTTCTATCATTAAACTTTGTGAAAATACTTACATTTTTCACATGTGATCGAATCAAGGTAATTTATAATAATCACCCTGTATGAGAAAGGAACAAATTATAGAAACTGAAAGATAAACCGATAGAAATCTTAAATAATAAAATCGTATATCTAAGAAGAGTGTTGAAGCTCGGGTAATATTTCTAAAGAGAGTGTTGAAGCTCGGGTAATATTTCTAAAGAGAGTGTTGAAGCTCGGGTAATATTTCTAAAGAGAGTGTTGAAGCTCGGGTAATATTTCTAAAGAGAGTGTTGAAGCTCGGGTAATATTTCTAAAGAGAGTGTTGAAGCTCGGGTAATATTTCTAAAGAGTGTATTGAAGCTCGTGTAATAACTAAAAAAAATGTTATTTGAAATTTGAGACTTGCTTTACAGTAAATTTTTTTTCTACAGAAAATATATGTTATAATATTTAGAATTACAATTTTTAAGGTTATTTCTTTTCATCCGAGAGTATTAATAATAATAATAATAATAATGTTTTATTTCAGCAGAACAAAGCGGTGAGTGCAATACTCTGTCTGCCATATAAAAAGAATACATTTTAAGAATAGAAAATTACACATTGTAGAAATATAATATAAAAACAAAAAATAAATTAAATTAAAATAACATATTTAACACTTATGCTACAATGGCCTGAGGGAAGTTCTCCATCTACGATGTAGGGGCGCGCCATGCCACTGGGCGACGGCCTGGACAAGAGTGTTTTCCGATCTCCGGTAGCGCTGACTCGTCCCGGCTATTCTGTGGCGCATCAAAGCAGCGAACCCATGCACCCTTCCCTCTGCGAACATCTGCGAGGCGCTGCATCTCCAAGGGAGGCCGAACAGCGCCCTGTAAGCATGGTTATATTGCACTCGGAGTGTGTCCATGATGCCTTGTGTGTATCTAGTCCATAGTTCGCTAGTGTAAAAGCTCATGCAGTATGTCTGGAATAGTTGCTTTTTTACCGGAGAACTGCACCTATTAAATCTTCTGGCGAGCATGTTGGCGCGTACGCACAGCGCTCTTCTTTGGCGTTCTATGTCATTTTTATCATTTAGGTCATCAGTGATGACATGCCCCAAGTATTTGATTTCGCTGCAGATTTCAAGATTGGCTCCGCCGAGACGTATGGGCGGAATGACAGCAGGACCCGTATTTGCTTTGAAAATCAGCAGTGATGATTTTTTTGCATTATACATTAGCCCGTGACTAATAACGTACGATTCGCATATGTCTAGAAGTTTTCTCATTGCTCTTACCGATGGGGCAAGTATGACCATGTCATCTGCATAGCTGATATTGTTCATACATACCCCAGCAATGTGGCATCCGATTCTTGTTTCCTTCAGAGTTTTGCTAAGTTCATCCATGTATACATTGAACAGCACTGGGGACATTGAGCCTCCTTGTCTAACGCCGCACTTTAATTGAGCTGCTTCTGATAGGCTGTCATTCCATCTGATAAAGTTTTCCTGTTGGTTATACCATGTACTTAATATATTAACAATTTGCGGCGGTACTTGTCGTTCGGTCAGTTTTTCCCACAACTTATTATGACTAACCCTGTCAAAAGCTTTGCTCAAGTGTAGGAAGCATGCGTATACCGTTGTTTTTCTGGCTTTATAATATTCAATTGTTTGTCTCATACTATATATGGCTGTATCAGTTGAGCATTCAGCTTTGAAGCCCATTTGGGAGTCCTCTGTATTGAGCTTGTCTTCGGTTAAGTGTAAGATGACTTTTTCAAAGATTCTTGCAGTTATTGTGGCAAGAGATATGGGCCTGTAATTAACGGATGATGTCAGGTTTAATTGACGGCTTTTGGGGATCGGTATTATTATGGTTTTGGACATTTCTGTCGGAATGTGTCGGAGTCCGATCATAGCGGTGAAGAGAGAGGCCAGCAGAGTTGTTACGTACCCCCCCGCATGTTTTACGTGTTCTATGACAAGTCCATCGTGACCTGCAGATTTACCTCCTGCCATGTTGCGTATTGCTCGTTGGATTATCTCAGGTAAGATGACTATGGACGGCTGTTGTTCCGGTTGATTTGTTGGTGCATCAATCTGTTTATCCATTATTTGCGGTTGAACTGGTGTGGAGCAAAAAGTATTCCTGAAAACTTCAGCTATGTCTTTATTTTCAGATTTTCCATCAATATGTCTCGGTGCGGTATGTTTTGCTTTCAATACAGTATTGGTTTTGTTCCAGAAAGACGAAAAGTTCTTGCATTGAAAGCTGTTTGCTATTTTATCCATTTTATCCATTTTATTCTGTTCGAATTTCCTTTGACACTTCTTATATTCTTTCTTGAAGAGCGATCTACTTTGTTTTCGAGCTTCCATGATAGGACCATCAGTAGGTCGTCCATTCTGCAGCCATTTTATGTGTGCATTTCTCGATGTTTCATAATGTAAGGAAACCTGCTCATTCCAACCAGCTATAGCCTTCCATTTTCGCCCTTTTGTAGGCTTCCTCCCTGTATTAAATGCGGACATTGCTGAGGTACGTAATACTTCTACAATGTTTTTATATAGGTCATCTATTTGGGCTGCATTTACCATGGTGCTGTCATGAGTTTCTGTGTCGGTTCCACAAATTATCTCCAGTTGACCTATGGCTAATTGTGCATATCTGGAGTAGGACTCCACTTGTGCTTGACTTTTGGGCCGCCATCGGCATGGATCCTCCACTATTGTACAACTAGAAGTATATGTAGGTAGCCCAATAGTTCCTAGAGTAGTGTGCATCGGTCTATGATCAGACCAGTCGGAATTGTAGTCAATATGCATATCTTCAATTGTATTGCGTACTGCCTGAGTTACGAGACAATGGTCGAGCCACTTAGTTGTATTATGTGCATCGCTTACATATGTGTACGAGTCAGGCGGGAGTATGTCAACATCTGCAATTTGTAGGTTATATTCTGAGCAGAATGATTTAAGTTCACGCCCAAAAGGCGAATTCATATTGGCATTAAAGTCTCCCAGAATTATACAATTAGGGTTGTCTCTTTCCTCGATTATCGTGTGCAATTTCGATAGACAGAATAAATATTCTGGTAAATTATCAGTGTTGTCCACAGGCATGTATACACAGATGACAAGTAATGTTCCAGTATTTAGTGTGATATCAATCGCTATTATTCTGGGAGTTTCACAATCGATCGTCACTGCCTTGAATGATTTCTTCCATAGTATAGATAGTCCGCCATATGGTCGTCCTCTCAATGGACCGCTAGAGATGTCTACCGCTGAACTCCCATAGCTCGTGAATTCAGGGTGAATTTCGTTGAGAAAATCTAAATCAGTTGGTAAAAGCCACGTCTCTTGTAATAAAATAATATCGTTCGTAGAACACAGATCGAAAATAAATGTTTCTACTCTTTTTACTGATCGGCAATTGATCGAAGTAATGTTTAGTTTATTCATTTTGTTTTGTTTCTTTCGTAATTCGCTCGACAGCTTCTCTGAATCTTCTGAACACGATGCCTTGCGGCCAGAAATCGTGATTCATTACAGTTTTAATGTCGCTTTTCTGGATCATAACCTTAAATGTCCTGAATGGGGTTTCTTTAAAAGGTTTTAGGATTTCAATATTATTTGTCTTTAAACCTTTATTTTCGCAAAATAACTTGACATCTTCTGGGCTCGTTTCAATTGCGAAACGAGAGACATATAGCCCTGTTGAAAGGTTTTATCCTGCGAGTAAATGGGCTGTGGTTGTGATTGAGACTTGACCCGTGACGAGGAGATTGGATCCGGATCCGGCCGCCCAGAATGCTGCTGCGTATTATATACAATCCACTTGTAGATGTTATTTCATTCACAGGATCATATCACAAGAACAAGAACTACCAAAGTTGAAGATAAAACAAACGCCACAGCTGTCTGTGCCTCCACACAATGCTTGTTTTCTCAGGGGTTTTTGTTATTTTATTTTCCACTGCAACTGTTATTTTAATGTAGCGCTGAACACGACAGACAATTCAGCGGCGGCTCGTGACTTTTGAGTGAGCTGGAGTGCTAAGATTAAAAAATAAGACGTTATTGATGTTGTTGAAGCCGAAAATATTTTTTTTTTCGAAATTTCAATTCAACAACATCAATAACGTCGTATTTTTTAATCTTAGCACTCCAGCTCACTCAAAAGTCACGAGCCGCCACTGAGTCGTACATGTTATAAACGAATTCATATTCGTAGTTTTTTTTTGTACTTTTAATGACTGTATGTCACTTTTAAAAAGTGTGCCGATTCATACGTGTGTTGAATTGTCATTGAACCACTTATTATGTATATTATTGTCCTCGTCCATTTATTCGCAATAGTAATCTAAATTCTTCGCTTCCTCCCTTATATAATATTATACTCTTGTGAACACATTAAGCCCGCTGGAACGCCTCCCAACACGAACGGAATGGATTATGATGGTGAAGAATATTTTAATTAACTTTTATGAGCTTAACTGGTCACGTTTCACCGCGTGATGGGACTTCCTGCATTAGTGTCTTGTACGAGTACAGGAGGTTAACTATTAAGTAAACCGTGCACTCGGAATATTAAAATTATCACTTGTCTCGGTTCATTATTCATTATGCGGGTGACCGGATAATTCAACACACGTATTAATCGACACACTTTTTAAAGGTGATTATTAAAGGTGGTTTTCGGGCTAGATTTGTTTTCATACTTTCAATCACTCTGAATAAGTCTGCCGATTCCTACGTGTGTTGAATTGTTACGGAACCGGGTATGCGAATCCCTCGACATTGGTGATAATGTGAAATAGAAAGACAGAAAATAAGAAGAAAAAAAAAGTTGCGACAAAAACTCAAACTCCGAACCTTTCCTCTATCTGAGAGGAACGCATCTGTCCATTTGGCTACCGAAATATTTTTGTTCTATTTATGAAGATGGGTGTTTTGTATTAACATTATCGAGCTCGAACACAAACTTCCAAGGCACCCTGTTGCATCGCTCCCCATTGCCCATAGAAAAACGCAGAACGTAATCTCGTGCCTCGCGGCGAGATGAGGTCGCATGCCTAAAACTGGGGTCATCTGAAACGGCATTCCATACAACAGGAGGCATTACAGTGTTCTCCGATTCGAAACCACTCAATCATAACGCCCGCACCAAATGGCCCAATAAAAATAACAAGTTGGTACTTCAATACGGACTGTCACTGTTATTACATTTTCTTCTTTGCTATTTATTTGACGGCTAGAAGAGAAAAATAAAAGCGTTCTTTATCATCATACACGTATGCGTGACCTTTTTTATGGTCTGTTGCTTTGATAAACTTTGTCTGCATTATGGTTTATTTATAGTTTATCAAAATACTTTCCTTCGAACGTGCGCAGATACAACTTGACACGGTTAACTTTGCAGTCGCCATCGTAGATGTTTTGGATGCAATTGAATCGGTGAGCATTAAAAATAGTCGTTCGTTAGTTAGTTCATCACCTGTAAAAGTTAACCGTGTTAACCGTTAACAATAATAATATAAATTATCAGTTTTTAAAGCAAAGTATTCGACCAATTTTGTAAACAAAGTGTTTCGGAAGATTTGAGCCGGATTCAGACGAGAGATAAAAAAAAATCTGTCGAAATATATAAACCAGCATTTTAGTATAAAAAATACTGGAATCTGAATGGGGCTTTGTTTGCAACAATGTATTTAGATTTAGAAATCTATATCATAAAAATGTATTACATAAGTATGTTCAATTATTTAGAATGTAGATATATGGAAGAAAATAAGATGACACAATACTTTTTTCATCCCATTATCCCTGTTCATCCTACACTCCTAAATTGTATCTATATTGCTGTATATTTATTTATTTTCCTCAATAGATTTGTAGTTATTTTGTGGCATCATAATTAATAAATTGATAAGAATTACTTTGTTTACACCACTGTTTTTAATATATAAACATCAACATATTTCGAAAGCGAAGCTTTCCTCATCAACATACATAGAATACAGAGTAAGTAGTATAATGATAATAATAATAATAATAATTGGATGATTGTATAGCGCCGTTTTTATGAAAAATCACCCCAGGGGCGCTGTACAAATATTCTTAATTATGTACAAACAGATACAGAAAAAAACGTACTTATCTGGCAGATCGCTTCACATAAACACAGTTTTATTAGAAAATTTAAGTATAGCGACGATAGTTTTACAGTTGCTATTTTATCCTCATTTTCTTTTGATGTTACATTTATTAAAAGATTGGTGGCACAAGAAGAGTTGGTATTTATTGAAATAGTTATAGTTTTAGGACTGGAAAATATTTATAAAATGCCTTAAAATGCGTAAGAAGCTTTTAATAGATATTAACATTTGTATTTCTATTTTTGAAACTGTTAATACATGGTGGAATTCCATTATAGTATATTATAATATTACACCATAAATATAATAATGATTTGACAATAAAATTAGACCAGTACTAAGTCATATTACTTGTAAGGTTTTTCCCGGTGATTAGAATACTAGAATTACCAAAACGACCTAATAACAAATGTAATTAAGATAATTGAGTTAAACCCTTGTAGTCCACCCCTCTTCCCCTCCCCCATATGTTGTGTATAAAAACCATAGATTTAGAATAATTTGTACCAGTCTGAAGATGGCTCTAACGAGCTGAAACCCGGTTACGGTCAAATAAAAATTAAAGTGGAAAAAAGTTTTAAATTTGTTTTATTATAATATACTATTAACATTTGTATTATTTTAGTTACCATATTTACAGTGTTGCGGGCTGTGGACGCATTTGCGCACCGATGTGTGAATTTTTTTACGTTTTTATTTAATGACTTTAAGTGAGCGCTAACCGGCTAGCCTAGCTAAGCAATTTACGGGTGCATTTCTTCAATTTATGAATACGATTGTCTAAAAAGATGAGTTTTAAGTTTAGTTCTGAATTCTGTTGAGTCTTTGATAATTCTTAAGTCGTGAGGCAGTTCATTCTAGGCTTTGAGTCCTGATACTCCGAAAGCATCACTGAACTTAGTATTAGTTGTGCGCTTTGGTTCCTTCAACCTCCCAATAGCTGAGGACGCTGCTGAAAGGTGGACTGCCGTGAATTGGTATTTTCAGGAATACACAGTTCCGATGACGCTGCTGACCTAAGGGTGGACTGCCGTGAGTTGGTATTTATTTAAGTGACTTAAATACCATCCAGCAGAGCTTAAACTGGATTCTTTCAGGACATTTGAGCTAGTGGAGATTTTTGACATGCTCTGAAATGTGAGAATATTTAAATACGCCGGTGATGAGTCTTGCTGCAGCATTGAATACTGATTGCAATTTGTTAATTTGGTATTTGGGGAGACTTGCATATACTCCGTTGCAGTAATGTAGACGTGACACAACGTACGAATTGATAAGCAGTTTACTTGCATCTGTTGGCAGGTTTCTCTGTACTTATTTGATTTGCCTCAATTGAAAGAACCCTATACTTACAGTTCTGTTTACTTGACTTTTAACGGAGAAGTCTGCATCCAGATTAACACCGAGTAATTTAACACACGTCTTCGGAGTAATGTCACTTCCTGGTGAGTTATCAATGATATGCTGACGTCTGCTTGTGGCGGGCCAGAGAAACTCAGTCTTAGACGGGTTCAGCTTCAATCTATTTGAGGTCATCCAGCGAGAATACTGAGTATACTGATGAGGAAAACTTCGCTTTCTATACATGTTGATATTTATATATAAAAAAAGCAGTGTTGTGGACAAAGTAATTCTTATTAATTAATTAATTTATTTATTTATTCTTGGTTTTTACAGAAGTTCTAACTTACGCGAGAACAATCTAGTTACAAAAACTCAATTATTATGCATAAAACAGTAAATAATTTCTAATCCTCACTAAAGATACATAATGTTACAAAAAACTCACTCAATGATACATAACACAAATAGAAGCAAGAGACACAAGTGATACATAATATAATTAGTCCAATCATTGTTTCATTTTTTTAAGTAATAGCAGTATTTTTTTTTCTGAAACTGTATAAATTATCGACAAAAATGTTTACATGAGCAAATATGCCGTCTTAAACGATGGGAATTAAGAACATTTATTTGATAATACGGTTTCAAGATGACCGTAAATTATTTTATGTAATCATTTTAAATCAATCACTTGCCTTCTAATTATAAGTTTATGTTTTCATAATGTTTAGTAATGTGGATTCCAGATACTGCTTCCACATTCCAGTTTACTTCCAAATAAGGCGTTGTAAAGAGTTAGAATTGCGTGAGGGTCCTAGAATGGTTTACATGTTGTAGGAATAAATCCCAACACTGTGAATGATTTACACTTGTCAGCAAGTCGTAGTAAAAATCGTTCATTCCGATCGCATTCCTCGTTCATTGATTGAGCCGACCATTCACAATTGTGAAACTTTCATTATTCGAACTCCGCCTAAAGAGGTGCGCAAAACCATAAAAAGCAGCGTTGTCCGCGTAGCATTGAACAGCGTTCGGCACTCTGCGCGGCTCGTAATAACTCCAGTAACTCCGCGTTACATCACCGCACTCAACCAACACCTTGAAACACAGAATCAGGTATTAGCCGGGTACACGGAATACCTGTTGTCTGTTGTATCTCAAGTTCATATACTCGTACACTATTGCGACGAGTGGCGAGTGCTGAAGTACTGAATGACCGCCACGGCGTTTGCACAACAGGCGTTATAATGCTTAGATATGTTATACTTGTGTGTTTTCTATGTCTATCTGTCTGTATTATTATTGTGTTAGCTTTATTCACTAACGAAAGTTAGCCTCTCAGAAGCCGGGCGTACTGTACAGAGCCCGCAGATTCTTTCATAGTACACAACTGCTGACCCCGTACATATCGGAAGTGCTCCCCGCTGTAGAATTTGGCAGCCACCTCTGATCGGGAGCCCCAAAATATCTGAAAAAACCCTTGGCTCTGTGCAGAAACGGGCGGTCCGTTTGATAGATTCGCCTATCTTAACAAACGGATTGCAGCCTTTGGAGCGCAAACGTCAGGTCGGAATGCTATCCTTGTCCTACCGGTATTTTAATGGAAGATGCTCTGAGGAATTATCGTCATTGATCCATTCGGCACCGGTGCACGGTTGGGAAACACGCCAAACGCGCGTCCGATGTTTGCACACGGTTGACATTTGTCACATGAGCACGGGTAGCTTGTGTTTAACAGCTCGACTGTGAAATGATCTGCCAGCCTCTGTGTTTCCACCCTCCTACAATATGGGTCTCTTCAAGACCTAGGTTCACTCCCTCCTATCCTCTAAAAGACCCTCCACACAGCATCCCAAAAGATTATATAGGCCTTGAGGGATATTATTTCCCTCAGGGCCTCCTGTGTGGAGTTACTGTAAAAAAAACTAACAGATTACTTTTTCACCCTGTTTTCCAGTGGTATACAGAAAGGATACAGCATTACACATTATGTATTCTGACCAGGAACCTGACTCCTCTTCTTTTTAAGGATTGGACATTATCATTATCCTTTGGGTTAAAGACAATGACAATACATTTAAAATGAGTTTGTTGTTTAATTATCACAGTATTATAAACAACTTTTTTTTTTACATATTATGATTTACCTATTTTTATAATTATGTACATAATTTTGTTCACGTAATTTTATTTACTTATTAGTATTTACCTAGTTTTATTATTATGTACTTATTAGTATTTACTTATTAATATTTACTAATGTTTTTTCATGTATTATTGTTTGCTTATTGAAATTTACGGATTATTATTAAATTGTGTTGCCGCTCATCTCAACACAGGATTGTCCTAGTGAGATGGGTGGGTAATGTTTTTGTTTTCATAATTAAATTTAAGAATAAATAAATAACTACGGGTGCATCACACATACTTAACACGTCTAGTTCATTATTACTTACCTTACACTTGTAGTTTATCATAATTTTTAGAATTTAAATCACTTTTATTTGACATTTCATGCTTTTCGCATGTGTACTTTACAAACATCGCATTTTCGTTAATTCGGTTCATTTAATAGCATTATTATACGACGATTGACTCACTAATATTATTATAATATTGAATTTTTCTTTTGTTAAACGTATGCAAATATCGATATTTTTAAAGAATGTCATTTGCTGAATGACAGCTATTCTTCGAGAGAACCGAAACCTCAGTTAAGCAAAAAGTCTTTAAGCCTAAAGATAAGGACAATGCCTTATCCTTAAAAATCACAGGAATCAGGCCCCAGGTTTTCCTTGCTATTTCCACGTCTATTCATTATTAGACGTTGTCAATAAAAAAAACCACCTAGTATCTGCACGTTTAGCCGAAAATCGTTTGTTTAATCAAATATGGATCACATCTTTTATATGTGTCCCCGGGGAAATCTGCCTGAATGGAGACCAAAATGAATGCAACAAATTTTATATATTCCGCATTTTTTTTAACTAATATAGTCCGGCGTCTACGATTATCATAGTTTGTCCATCTCTCAACGTGGTTAGGCCACGTTGAGAGGTGGACAAACGAGTGATCCTAATATAACATTAATTAATAAGTAAGGAAAATTATTTATTCCCCACTTCTCACAGTATGTTCACAAGACACAAATAATATAACGCATTTAAATAAGTCAATACCCTGTCACGTCATTATGAAACAATTAACCGTTTTAGTGCTATGCTTATTTTCCAAGTATGTATATAAAATAGCTACAGATATTCTGTGTTTTTATATTTTAAAAAAAATGTATGGTATTTAATAAAAATGCAATAACTTTGACAAGTATCAGTTTGAATATATTTTTTTAATTATTTAAGTAAATAATGAAATTTTACGAATATTTATTATAGTTCTAATTAAAAAACTACACATTTACAACTACAAACAATATTAAAAAATCCAAAAATATAAGATTATTTCACTTCACAATTGTGTTTTCCCGTAGTCCACGTTGTCCCTTTTTACAGTGAGCGCATATGAGATTGGATCGCCTTATCTCATTTGCGTTGCTGCACACATTCATTTATGCGAACAAAGGTCTCGTCGTCCGTAGTGCCGCTGTCATTTGATACATTACTAACTTCCGACATGGTGATAAATATCGATTCGCTTAAGGGTATATTTATTTTAACGGGATAAATAATAAATATAGTTATCAAGACACACGCCAACCGCAATATACCCCGAGGACGACAAAAAGCACACTGAAATTTGCGGCGCTATAGCACTGTGTCGCAATTTACGTAACTAAAGCTTACAGCGCGATGGCGCTCTGTCTCACTCTGACGGTTAAGAAAACATTACCACTTAATGCGGCGGAAAACAGATTTCAAAGTACCTCACAGAATAGAGAATCTATTGTCACAATTATTTTTCACAATAAATCGGTTTCACCGGCAATAAATCATTTTAGGCACCATAAAAATTGAAATTGGATGGGAGTAAATAGAATCATATAAATAAGTCGTTTCAACGTGGCCTAACCACAGTTTAATAATAATGAAGAAAAAAAAAGAAATACTTCCATAACTTAATAATATCGTTATTCAATTTTAAAAAAATAATTAAATGGGGCTCTACATATTATTATTTAACATCCATGCTATGTCTAGTATTATATTAATTTGTTTTACTTGACGTAATATCTAACCTTATGTGCATTGATCTACAACACTGTATATTTTTCCAACACATTGTACTAGTATGCACCGCCATTCGTGTATTGATGCGGATTGCTAAAGGGTGACTTCATATTTCCAGGAAAATCTTTTTTTTTAAACGATGAAGTATTTGTTTTTTTAACAACAGTTGTGAATAGGTGGAACTTATGTATATTTAACCGAGCACACCATTCCTTTGCAAGAGTCGGGATTTGAATATTTTTATTACTTCTATACTGATTTATAGTTTCCTGAATCAATTAAGTTTTTTTACTAGCAACATAATTAGTTGAACATTTTACTGCAGCCTCATGGTTGAACGCGTGTATCTAGTTTTTTTTTTCAACCAGGGAAAGTATCCAATATAATAAATAGAAATATTTGAAAGAGAAATAATTACCATGTTTGTAATTTTTTTTTTCGTAAGAGGAATCACTGGTGGTTTGACATCGTATTAAATAAAGCAAACACTTCGTTATAAACCGCGAATTTATTTTATTTTTACGCTAATCGGTATTGCTTAGATTTAGCTTCGTCAAGGCAAATATAATAAGTAAAGAATAATACAGAGTTATCGTATCTGTACGAGTATATAGGTGCAGAAAGCAATAGAGTGAGATAGATATATTACAAAAAAGATAGAAAAGAGAATAACATATTAGAGGGAGAAAACGTTGATTGGACATCTCAGGAATATTTGGTTAAGGTTAAACGTAGTGTGATACGGGATCACAGATGGCGCTAATTCAAATATTTGAGAGCACTTAATGGTTTTAAATATTGAGATGAATGGTTTGTTGGCGGGTGTGCACAGGGAATATGAAATGGAATTAATTTTTATTGCAAGTTTAGAGCACTAACAGTATATGTTAGTTTTACAATAATATTTTGTACAAGTTTATTGACGGACTTGAGTTTTAAATATATTTAAAAAAATCCATTTCATATTCTGGATGTATACATGCCAAAAAAAAAAACAATTTCAATATTTAAAAGCGTTTCTTCTAAAATATTTAATTTAACGCCATCTATGAGCGCGTATTACGTTTCGTTTAGCCTGAAGACATCATTGTTGGATTGTTTAAGTGTGATAGTTGCTTAAAAAAATTGTTGAAATTTCAAATAGTTTTTAATGTAGGTATGAATAACAACAATCAGGAATCCCAGTGTGTTTTTATTTATTTTTTATCAATGTTAACTATCATGTTTAAACACGTATATATTATTATCGTTCGTTTGTAATTTTTAACACCCGCCAAAACGGCTCAATTTGGAACAAACAGTAAGTGGCGGTTGCATTGCTTTATATATATCTAAATCGGTTGAAATTTCCACGTTAGAAATCTTTCAAGGTGTTTTCACCACCACACACGGGCATGTGTCTACTGCCTAGGCTGGCGGTGGCAAAATTCAAAACTCCTGTGATAAACTCTATATACTGAATAACGATTTTTTGTAACTTATTGAAGTTTGTAAACCTCATTGTAATATTTAATCATTGAAGAAGATAATATTAGCACATCCCAAATGAACCACGAAATCGAAAAAACAACAGAAATTAAAAAGATTTCAGTCGCATCTGGGACTCGAACCCAGGACCTCTACCTATCCGGGGTAACCGCTCAATCGACTTAGCTAATTGAGACCAGTTCAATTTACGCCATGATTGCAAAGTTCGGGATGAAACTTTGCAATCGTCATAAGAATAGCAGCCAATAATATGGGATTTATAAAAATGGAGGATAATATTAACAAGTCTTGAACTTGGAGTATGATATCGCTGTAAATGGAACTGGTCTCATTAGCTAAGTTGGTTAAGCAGTTACTCCGGATAGGATAGGTAGAGGTCCTGGGTTCGAGTCCCAGATGCGACTGAAATCTTTTTAATTTCTGTTGTTTTTTCGGTTTCGTTGTTCATTTGGCAAGCGTTAATATTATCTTCTTCAATGATTAAATTAATAAGAATTACTTTGTTTACACCACTTTTTTAATATGTAAATATTAACATGTTTCGACAGCAAAGCTTCCCTCATCAGGATATACAGTATACTTAAATAATGACAAGAAAGCAAATCATTTAATAATATTTAATAATAATAATAATAATTGGATGATTTGTGTAGCGCCGTTTTTGTGAAAATTCACCTCAAGGGCGCTACAATTTATCTTTACTATTTGTCTATTATTTTTAGTATACTGTTTTATCTTGATGAATAAGGCTTTGCTTTCGAAACATGTTGATATTTATATATTAAAAAAGTGGTGTAAACAAAGTTATAAAAAAAAATACATTAACATCTTAATAAATGAATTAAAATTTACTTTTGTATTCATAACTTTATTAATATACACATATCAACATGTTTCGAAAGCGATTCTTTCTTCATCAAGAATATATAGTATATATATTCCTGATGAAAGCTTCGCTTTCGAAGCATGTTGAAATGTATATATGAATAAAGTGATGGTTACAATGTAATTTTTAATTAATTTATTAATAATGATGCCACAAAGTGAATATCAATCTTTTGAAGAAATAATAAAAAGAATTGATGTTGGTTGGAATTCCTTATTATTAGTGGCACGTCTTCTGCGCAACAATGAAGTTAATTGTTTCAATGAATTACTTCGCATTTCTGCTCAATTGATTTGAATTGCTCTTGATTCTACTCATATTCCACCACACGCCCACTGTTCAGTGATCATTCAGTGTACACTTTGTGATCATTCGGTTTACACTCCGTGATCACTGACCACATCACCGATCACAACACTGATCACTGTGATCACTGATCACCACTGAACAGCTAATCCCTAGAAGCTGCGTGCACCGACGTTCCAGACGCCTATGATACTTGATCGGTCCAACGCATCTGTGATCTTCCTCTACTACTCTCGCCTTCCACTTTGCCAGTGACCATGAGCTTCTCCAGATTCAAGTTTTCAGTTTGGCTAGAGTAATGTGTCCAATGTATCTAAGGATACGCTTTACACAGACAGTTGATGGAGTGCTTTGGATACCTAGCTCTTTCAGAGTGCATAGATTAGTGCGTCTGTCCATGTAATCCTAGATCCCGAACAAGCCAACAAAGTTGTTTATCTGCTCAAGAAAGAATTTCGGTATTTGATATTATTTGATCAATTCTAACGGAAGTAAGGAAGAACAACACACTTCTACCGGTTTATCTCTTCAGTTCCGATCGCGTCAGCTCTCGCCTCGTTTCGGTCAAATTAATAAACATCCCGCCCGGCCCGTCATGAGCGAAATTCCGAAGCGGCCTTTTTATGAGCGTGGAAAACTTAATTAATCGCGAACCACGCGCCTCAATCCGTCGGACTGTGTGTGGCACGCACAAATATGTAGATTTGTTAGCTGCTATATAGGCTTATTTATTTTTAAAATTAAACTAGTGGTAACTAATTACTACTCTGCCTCGCCCGAGTTTCAACACTCTTTCGTTCACATCACAGATCAGGAAAATTTCAGGTAGTAATCAAATATAATCAAATTTCGGGTATCTCAACTAGGCTCAAAGAACATATACTATGATAATGAGAACACTGTTTTAAAATTTGCGGAACATTTCTTAGTGAATAATCTCGTTCCGCTTGGCAACAACGAGCCTAAACCCGTACACATAGAAAGAAAGGGTCTTAAATTAAATTTGCTGAAACAACTAGAGGTAAACAAAAGAACTAATGATCTTTATAAAACGTTAATAAATAAAATAGGAAAAATTGTCTCTTCTCCTCTTCTTAGTATTTTCACGAAACCCAAACAATATAATTCCACAGTTTGAAAATGGCTTTAAACGCCGCAAAAGCTGTCACAATAATGGACAACTGAAATACTTGCAGAACTTAATAATTACCTAATTAAATTTGGTTTACTTTAAATTACGTTTTTTAAATCGGTATGACGTATTTTTTACAGTTAGGAATATTTCAAAGCTCGTGTCCAAAATGATTTCGCGAGCTGAAAATCGCTGCCTTGTCCTAGAAAATCTAGACAGAAAGAACTCTGCAAATTTCATTACTTCAGATTGCATCGTCATAAGAGTTTTTCTTCTTCAGATGCCATTCGGATATAATATACCTGCTTTATATTCCTACTTTATAGTAAAGACATAATATTATACAGTTTTTATTATCTTCTTTACGTAGAATGAAACCACATTGTGGTTTGACATTATAGATATCGTCTATTTGGTACGACTTATTTTTGTGCGCATTCTTTTTAGCTTTTTGAGTTGATTTTTCGGAATATTTTTTGATTGAGAGAAGACACCACAAAACAATATGTAATAAAGAGATGTTTGAATGTATCTGTGCATACCTGCAGTATCGCGAGCACGCGTCAAACTAGTTCGGAACATCCGCCCGCAGTCCCCTGACGTTTGTCATAATCTTCGAATATTTTCCATCTAATTCTCTCGGTAAAATTAGGTTGTGGTTTTTAAAATGGATTCAAAAATAAAATCTAGTCGTTGCGAACCATTGACCAGCCAAACAAAGCATGTTTTATAGATATTTTGAGTCGGAAAAAATGTGTACAGTTTTTACTCCAGCTTAGCTAGTTGCCAAATCACCTGGCATTTCTATAGGTTCTGTTCGATGAATAGTGTGAAAATACGTGTTTTCTGAAAGGGCGGCTTTCTTCTCATTTGTCTGTACCGCAAATGTTATTTCTGATATTATTTCCTAAGTAATTCTATACTGGAACTCGTGAATCGAGACTATAACCTCCGGAATTACGTACAGGGCCCTTACCGCTACACTGTTAGGGGGTTATCTACAATAACATTTTGTATTTTTTTGTTTTTATTACTTGGCTAAATATTTCCTTTTGTATCTCAGTTCTATGTTATGTAAAAAAGGGTTATTTTTCTTTATTCGCATTGTAATTCAAAACTTTTTAGCACTATTGCGTTACAAATACGTCGAGTGTATTAAATAAAATACTTGTTTGGAAATCATTGGCAAAGCAATATTCATATTATTTGCCACGGTTATAAGTACTCGTGTGTAGAAAATCGAAAGTGAAGCATATTGTGGTACAGTGCGAAATTTTGTAATAATGTATACTAATAACTAATGCTTTCGAACGCAAAATAATAATATTTTGTAGTACTTACCTAGGTACTCGCTTGCAATAATAATGTACAGGGTGTATCAGGACGTTCCCGACAAACTTTATCCAGTGATTCCTGAGTTGATTAGGAGTAAGAAATGTAGGTGGCATTTTGGTCTCTGGTCACCTTATTTTTTCTCGCTTAAAAACATTTTCTTTTTAATCTGTAGGTATTGGACAGTTAGGATCGGGTCGGGGGGTTGGGCGGTTACTAGTCTGAGTGGCCAAATAAGAATTTTTGTTTGATTTCGAAAAGCAAAGCCATCTGCAATTTTTACTCCAAATACGCCCAGGAATCGCTTGTTAGTTTATCGGGTATGCTCTGATACACCCCGTGTAGATATTATACAAATGGAACACCACTGTGTGAAGGCATTTAATTTACACATACCGTCTTATTTATTAGATTCTTACGCGTAGGTTCAGCGTTGGTACAGTTAAGCCGGTAACAGCATACCTACGCCACACCGGGCCAATGTCTTTCTCCAGCATCGACGCATACTGAAGAAAGATATAGGCCCCTCACAACTTAAATGCCGCAGCACCAGCCGTTATTTTGATGTATTTAATCTAATTTTAATTTTGTTTTTTTTTTCGTCTTATGTGTGATATTTACCTACTATCTTATTATGATCTTTTTTTTTAAAACTTTTGTATATATTTTTTTATTACTATTGCATGCATATTTTGTATGGAATGTGTGGGACTGCACTAACCTCCCCACATACCGGAATAAACACTTATTATTATTATTATTATTACGCGCCGCATAATATTTCCACCGCGTTTTTTTTTTTTTACATGAATACCCCACAAGAGTCTCAACTGCTCCCAACCGTCTGGAGCCAGTGAGACTATGGCATCCCCAATTGGGAAATGTTGTGAGGCTGAAGGTATAGGGGAGGGGAAGGAGAAGGGGAAGAGGAAGGTGGGTAAATGCCTGGCTATTCAGGTCTGGTCATCAAACACGGCTAAAAGCCATTTCAAGTAACGTTTCAATTCTGAATGGTGGTATTTCACCAGGGCGATACTGAAAGTATCTTCCACTCTATTTTATTTATAAGTAAGAGAGATAATAATGTTATGATATTGATTTATGTAATTTTAACAGTTACCTTTATGCTTACATGTTTGTTAGTGTGAATAATAAACAAAATAACTCTTATTCAGAGTCGATAATACATTTTTTTTAACTTCTGCCCATGTGTTTATTTGAAAATCATTTCTCTAGTGAAACATGGGTCACATCTTTGAAAGGTTTCCCGGGGGAAATTGGCCGAGAAAACAAACAAGAGCAATTTATTCTCAGTTCTGTTTTCGATCTTGGCAAGTCTTCTACATTTCTTTTATGCGGTGGTATTCGACAATCCTCGTAAATAAATTTCTTTAAAAAATTCGTACTTCATATTTAAACACTGAGCTTTGTTTTGTTGTATTCTTTCGCTAGCTTTGATGTTGTAATGAATTGCCCCACATATTTTTTTATATTTCTTCTTATTTGTTTCACGTTTACCAAGTCCGCACCATATTATACAACATAGTACCTGCAACGACTATCGGAAATTCTATATAAAAAAGCTGACAGCCGACATGATAATTTAAGAGGAATGGGTGTGCAGCTTGTTTCATACAAAACTTAATTTTGGATTTGAAGCCGAAATACTCACCTAAACCTAATGAATTTTCGTCAAAAAGTATAGTAAATATCTACTACGAATGAGAACTAATGTATTTATTTTTGCTTTACGTTATGAAATACATTACATTAAAGTAATTGATTTTTTTGCGATTTTAGAGGCACCTTTAACAATTATTTGGGGACTAACTGTGATTTAAAAAAAAATCGGTTACCGCTTCTACTTTGAAAATATAATGAAATATAAAATTTAAAAAAAAAAATGAGTAAAATATTATAATAAGCATTATGATGAACTATAAATTAAATTAAAAACTACTAATTTACCTTGCAACACAAATTTTTCATACATAATATAAAATATCGACCCGAAAAACGTTTTTTATTTTTAAATGTTTCGTTTTTGTACATTTATTTACGTAATCATATTTATATAGCAAATATAATTTTTTTTAAATAAAATGCAATTAACCCGCAAATAATTTTCTAAGTTGCCTCTAAAATTATGAGAATTGTTTTTTTTTATGGCATATTCTTCATAATACAAAACAAAAGTAAATAAAATACTTCTCATCCGTACTAGATATTTACTAAACCTTTAATTAAAAAAAAATATATGTCATTCAGTATGGAAGGGTATTTTGGCCTCAAATCCAAAATTAAGTTATCTATGAAACACCTCTTACCTGTTACCTCTGAAGAACTTTATTATTTACATATATTTTGAAAAAAATAAATGTTTAGAATTAAATAAAATTTTCATGTATGTAGCCGTCGCAAAGCATTACTTTCGCTATCAAATCAATTATGGCACACAAACGACAAGCGAAAATTCACAACTTCATAACTTTATTTAAAAAATAACTGAGCAAGGCCGGGTACACATCAGCTTGTTTAAAATAAAACATGTGTGTTCTATGCAAGATCTAGCTTTGTTCTTGCTATTCGTCGTGCCGTAGAACATTAAATTTTTAGGTAGGTAGATACTCGTATATCCGCATTTTTTTTTCATTCAATTCCTTCATATCATTATTATTGTTGTCAGTCGAGAACGCCTTGTTCTCGTGAGTGTTACTGTACATTTTCTTTTACGAATAAACCAGTTTAAACTTTAGAAAATATCTAACTGGTCGCGCCATCTTTGTACAGCGGATGGCATTAAAATGTACTGTGTTCAAATTCAAATTAGAAAAATATATGCAGATTTCTACCAATTCTTATGCTAATTTTGTATGTTTTTTTTGTTGTTGTCATATGCGATTCATTTTTGATCGACGTAATACGTACATACATTAAACAGCTGACTGATACGAGATTTTTTGATGGGACTTAATGTCGTGTCAGAACGGTAATGTCTATGTCAGTTTTATTTTATTTTTTCTTCTGATAAATTGTGCTATACCACAAAAGAGCCCCAACTGCCCAGAGCCGGTGGGACTTTGGTATTTGCAAGTTGTGATATTTTGAAGCTGAAAGAAAGTGGATAAGGGTTGGCGATGAGAAGATAGTGGTTGGAAAGCACCGGGCTATTCAGATCTGGTTATTAACGTTAAACGAAACGTAATACGCGCTCACAGATGGCGCTAATTCAAATAGTTTAGAAGAAAAACAATTTTAGCGCTTAATGCTTTTAAATATTGAGATGAATTGTTTGTTGGCGGATATATATTTTTTTTTATGAAGATTTAGATGGTAGGTGGTGCAGTGCCCCACCTAACATCCAATACCATACCAAAATAAGTCATGAAAACCTTTATAAAACCAACATTAAAAATATTTGTTTTCCAAAATTTCCCAGAAAAGGCTCTGAGATAACTAACACAATTTTAACCAATTATTTTAGCGTTAATTAACACCGTTAGTAATTTCTCGTCGATTGCCGATTTTGCGTTGTGAAAATGTTTTCATTTTAATTGTATCGAGAAATTGAACACCTGGTATAATTATTTATTTCACCTGATATAGTTGAAAAGAGCAAGACCTTTTGTAATGTGATATATCCAACTTAGATAGGTAATCATAATACGAGAAATCTCGTGCTTTGGAAAAATCACCCCAAGGTCGCTTTACAGTTAATCACTGATGTAATCACACATATACTAGTACATTATTATTATTTTATCTTTTTTTAAATTTAAAGTAAATCGAATTTAATAATGTTATTTTTAAGTTCTGTTAATATATATATTTTTTTAAATTATTCTGACATGTGTTTCGGCTTTCAAAGCTGTTTTTAAACCGTTTGAAAATGGCTTTGAACGCCGAAACAGATGTGACTATATTAAAATAAACTAAAATATTTGCATATCTTCAATTTGGGAGGCGAGCAATATGGGTATTCATTCAATGGGTAACCAACACCTCTACCATAGGTCACCCCGAGTGGTTCGCTACGTTTGGTGACTTAGCAGGGGTTCCCGGGTTCATGGGATGAGATTGATCCAGGTCTTAGCGAAAGTTACTGAGACTACTCGTCGAGACAGGTCACCCATTGGATTGCATCACATCGATCGCCAAATTCGGTATCAAGCTTATTTAACAGGCTTCCATCCCGATGATCAAGTCTGAAATTATCCACAAAAGAACCCGCAAAAGAAGTTTCCGTTGAATGAAACCACTCCTTAAAAGGACCCTCCACACAGCATCCCCAAAGTTCGCATAGGCCCTGAGGGAAATTATTTTCTTCATGGCCTCCTGTGGAGTTAATGTTAAAAAAAACTTAATATTATAAATTTTAAATAAATATAATAATTATTAAATTTGATTTACTTTAAATTTAAAATAAATGAAATGGAGTTCTACAAATTAAACACGATGACAATTTATTACGGTATACATATACGTGCATAGCTAATATTATATTTTGGTTGTTTCCATATTTCAATTTACTTTTCTTTTAACTTTTAACCTTCTCTTATCCAACTGATTTTGAATTTCTAGACAAAAAATTCACAAAATTCTTTACACTCTGATTTCCTCCAAACAATCTTTTCAAGTCGATTCCGTTTATTTCAATAAAATATAACACATTAAAATGCCCCGTCAGTGGCTGAGTTTCACTGGGTCACACTCAGGCGTCGTGAGTTCAATTCCTCGGCTGCTTAAGTCCTCCATCACGACACAAGTAACATCTTCCGCTTATTGTGATGGTAGTAGGAGATTTTCAAATATTGTCAAGTTATTCGTAACCCGGAAATGTTTCTCTTTCTTTAAAGAAAAAAATAGAAAATACCCCATCAAATCAATTGATATACATAGAAGCATATACAATGGAATATTCTAGCAACATTATTCCAAAGAACATCCCCAACGTTCTCGCTGCAATTCCCCGGTCACGTGTTATTTGCTCATCAACCTTTACGTTACGACCGAGGTTCGGTCACGTTGCGAGAAGCGCCCCTTGGCGCGAGGCAACAGGTAATACGTGAGGCACTCGGAAACCTGTCCAAAGCAGAACTTGCCGAGAGGTGAGTCGTTAGGGGCGGAGCACCCTTCAAACTGTTAGAGGCGTAATGGGAGTGTTGTACAATGCTTATGCGAGCATTTAACTGAGAAGGTTCTCTGAATGTAATTATAATAATATTTGGATAATTTCTATAGCGCCGTTTTTGTGAAAAATCAACTCAATGGCGCTGTACAATTATGACTTGCTAGGGTTTATCTTATTATGTACAAACCGATACAGAAACATACTTACCTTTACCTGGCAGGTCACTCCAGATTAACACGTTACATTATAAAGTTTTAGCTTGGAAAGATATGCAAAAGAAAAGTAGGGATTTATTTTTACTATTTATGGCTTTTGTTCGAATTTAGGATTATTCTCTTATCGGTAATAATTATTTACATTTACAAATGTTTATATGTAATTATTTACAATGTCACGGACTACAAAAAAGTTCAAACTTAACTATAAATTACTTTATGTAGGTTGTAAAGAGTTGGATTTGACCGGGGAAAAGCGGGAATACGGGAGAAGGAGAGGAGGAAGGTTAGGTAGGTGTATTTACGGGAGACAGTGTAAGTGCAGGCTTACCCGGTGAGGGGTTTCTTCCAGGGAGCTCGGCTCGGGACCTTCGACTAGCTCAGAATCGGCAGGCCTCGGAGCTCTTCTGCAGGATCGTGAATCGACAGGCGGTCTTATAGTTGGGAATTCGACTCAATACTTTATGAAATGAAACACTCAAATGCTTTCAAACTCAGTAGTTTACTTGGAGAAAGGTACAGACATAGTTAATTTACTCAAGGGGAACAGGCTAACCTAAATCTCACAATAATGCTACAGGTAAACTCTCTCTCTGGAAATTCTCTTCAACGGGCATGGTTAAATGTGATTTGAATAGAATACAACACAACGGAAGGGGAAAAGCAAGAGACAGCTCACGGTTTGTTGTGTAGAGGCGAGGAGTGTTTGGTGAAGGCGATTGCCGGTAGCGTGGCCGGAAGGGAATCCATCTTCAGACGTTAGGCGGGTTCCGGGCGACGTCTCATGTTTCAAGAGCAGGTCCGCGGGGAGAATGCTTCCAAGGCCAGGTCCACGCGGTGAATGGTGCGTCCAAGGCCAGATCCGCGGGGAGAATGGTGCGTCCAAGGCCAGATCCGCGGGGAGAATGATGGAGTCGAGAGTGCGCGGGCGGAACCGGACCCGCGTACGAGTGGTGTTCATTTTTTGCCGCTAGGGGCGCTGATGTCTAACGAGCGGCTAGTTTTTATGGGTTATTTGCGTTATGTAACAAGGTATTAGTACTATACAGCTATATTCGCCATGTAAATTGGGTTTGCAACTGCACTATTCGTGGATGAAATGAGTTTTAAGCTTCGCTCTGAATTAGCGGTGGGCGAAACGGCTCGGTTTAGTGAGCCGGATCACTAAATGAGCTCTCTGTAAAGACAATCCACATGAAAACTGGACGAAAAAAGTATCGTGTAATAGCGTCTTAAGGACGTCATTAGGAGGGCCAAGGGAGCGAGGAAGAGGGCATGGTGCGGGGAAACGCGAACCGTCGTTCAATCGAGCTGGATCAGCGAACCTGTAGTGAGTGATCCGGATCATCGAGCCGCTTCGCCCACTACAACTCTGAATTCTGTCGAGTATTTAATCAATCTTAATCGTGTGGCAGTTTATTCCGGGCTTTAGGGTCTGACATGCCGACAGCAAGCTCACTGAACTTAATAGTATCCGGTGTGCGCTTTGGTTTCTACAACCTTCCGATAGCTGATGACGTCGCTGATCGTGGAGTCGATTATAGGAATTGGAATTTTCAGGAATGCACAATTCCGATAAGTAAGCCGGAGCCGTTGCATTAATTAATTTAAATACCAACCAGCAAAGATTGAACTGGATTCCTTCAGGACATTTGAGAATATCCATTCAAGGTACTGATAATATTCTCATATGAGCGAGCACGGAATTGGGTGAGGGGTGGGGATGTGGTACAATTTGGGAGGTACAAGGGGTACGAGACAATTATTTTGATTGAAGCTTTGTTGCTCAATTCAAAAAGTCGTTAGAGCAATAATTTATTCTATTAAGCTTCATTCATAACGGGAGTCTTTTTAAAGCGATGTAATTTTCTCCAATCTGTTTTTGTATGGCATATATTGTACACGAGGGAGCCATTTTTCCGACCGGTTTCTGCTTAGACGCCACTGAATAGACAAACCGATAGAATCTTTGTGACTGTGGCTGTGTGCCCAAAAATATGGATAATTTTCTGTTACTTTGGGTGAAATGGATCAAACATTTCCATATTTTGAAATACTTTCTTGCACAATCAATTTCATTGGCCTGTCTTCAAGTCCGGGAATCGAAAGGTGTTATGCAAACTGGCGATACGCGTTTTTTTAAAATTAATATTGATAGGTCATACTTCCAACACCATTAGTTTTTTCTGTGTTAGTTAGACGGCTACTAAATGTTCCAGATGCTGGAGTTAGCTAACGTGTACTTGCTTTAAAGGTTGGTTTTTGAAACTATTTACCTTTGAAAGAATATACATCTCGAATTGTATCATGTTAAAGCTTCGTTTTATCAGTTTGAATATTAAAAATAAATACCTGACTTTCCTGTATGCGTGTGCTTACAGCAGTCTGAGATCTAACGGCATTGTTTCTAGGGCGCGACGTGAGTTTTCCGTGAAAAAGTCTCATCGCCGAACATTTTGCTTCCTTGTGGAAAGCAAAATGTTTGGCGAAAAGCACCATATGCCGCTGAAACGTGTTTTGTTTATAACAATGCCTATACAATTGCCATAACTACCCTATTGTAGTCTTCCATTATGCAACACGTGAACACCCACCCTATGTGTAGGCATACGCGCTTTTCTACCCCATTTCAGTGTGGCCTTTTCTCCCTTTTTCTCGAAAAACACCCACGGGTTTTCAGAATATAGCCAAAGCTCAGGCAATCAAAATATCCCTATTTATTCTTCCTCGGCTTTTATATTAAATTCTCGTGTTTTATATTAAATTTTCATAATAATACAAAAAAAAATCATACCCGGCTTCTCCCAATTTACCAACGTTATTTTTTGCTAGATGTATTTTTTTCTAGATCCATAAACAATAATTGAAAATATGGAACAAACAATATTATACACCGACTTATCTTATTTTTCTGACTTTTATTTCATTTTTCAAATAGCGCAGTTCAACCGTTTTTCTTTCTTGGTAATTACGTACCGTAAGTCTTGAATTTGTCGCCTGACTTTTTTTTCCATGAATGTTAATAGAAAATTAATTTTGTCTTGTTTACCACGTTTAGCTGAACGTTTATGAGAGAATATTACAAAATAGGCGGTTTCAAAGTTCAAAGTAATAACTATTTATTAGTAGCTGACGTACCGGCATAGGCAAGGTACACCTACTCAATAGAATGATATGTGTTTTCTTATGTCAATTCCATAGAATCGTTGTTTCTATATATTAATTGAGCCCTTGCCCGGAATAATGTTGTATCCAACAAAATAATGCAATAATTTTATGTATCGTTTAGGGTAGGTACTTACTATGGTAGTGATTTTTTTTTTAATAAATGAATTAAATAATATACTTTTTATTCACCACTTTATTAGTTTCGAAAGCGGTGCTTTCTTCGTGTACTAGATATTTACTAAACCTTTAATTAGAAAAATATATTATTCAGTTTGGATGGGTATTTTCGCCTCAAATCCAAAATTAAGTTATGTATGAAACAGGCAGCGCAGCCGTTCCTCTTAAGAATTGTACGTTTGTTGTATTTTTCTGGTATCATTTTTTTTTTTCAAAATAAGAATATTGTTGAATACAACGTTATTCCGGGCAAGGGCTCGATTGTAAAATATTGTAAGTGACCATCACTGACACAACAGGTTTTCTTGCATCTGCGCGATATTATGCACGTGGCAAATTTCATCTGTACACATTTCAAGGTAAACTTGTTTCTCTATGTGTTTCTTTGTTTGATAATGGCCGTGAAGTCTTAACCACGACTTATGGTAATACTGTACCAAGAAATAAAACGAATTATCGTTTTAAATCATAAAATATATTTAAATATTGAAGAAGATAATATTAACACATCCCAAATGAACCACGAAACCGAAAAAACAACAGAAAATATAAATATTTCAGTCGCATCTGGGACTCGAACCCAGGACCTGTACCTATCCGGGGTTAGCTAATGAGACCTGTTCAATTTACGCCATTTACACCGATATCATACTTCAAGTTCAAGACTTGTTAATATTATCCTCCATTTTTATAAATCCCATATTATGACTGAAACCTTTTTAATTTATGTTGTTTTTTCGGTTTCGTGGTTCATTTGCGATGTGTTAATATTATCTTCTTCAATGTTTAAATATTACAATGAGGTTTACAAACTTCAATAAGTTAAAAAATAAAAATTGAATAAAATATATTATTGAGTTTCCCCAGAACTCTGAGTATTGGAATACCGCTGAGAGCTCCGCTGTATATTCTCTAACCGATTGGCGATGAGTCGTTCATGAACGAGCCGTTCATTTGTGCCGGCTCATTTTGATAAGTCATGAACGTACGACTCCTTGAAAACCGTACCACGGCTCAATTGAACTGTGACTCTTTTTGACAAACCTTGGAACCAGTTAAGAAATATCGTTTATTTATTTAAAAAGATAAACATCTCTCAGATGTTCGATAGTATTCGCTCGGATTAAAAATGGATAATAATATTGACAAATCATGAATTTGATATATGATATCGATAAAGATGACATAAATTGAACTGGTCTCATTAGCTAAGTTGGTTAAGCGGTTGCCCCGGATAGGCAGAGGTCCTGGATTCTAGTCCCAGATGCGACTGAAATCTTTTTATTTTCTGTCGTTTTTTCCGTTTTCATGTTTCATTTAGGTTATGTTAATATTGTTTTCTACAATGATTAAATATTAATATGAGGTTTTTAAATCTCAATAAAAATAATTAAAAATTAAAAGAAAGAAGGTAGACGTACATAATCTCAGTAAATTGCATACAAGACATAAGATTCGACTTGTTTACAAAAACCGAATATTGTAGAGTATTTAATTTAACCTTTTTTGTAAATGTTTTGTAATTTGCTTACCTCAGTCAACATCACGCGAAACAAACGTGGACAGCAGCGAAATAGGCTGGTGCCAAAATGGGTGCCACGTGACCTTTCCCTCCAGCCGTCGAAATAGTACTTATGACAAGTCTATTAATTCCGACGTCGGTGGAGGTTACCTATTTTGTTTAATGATTCTCAGCAGGTATTAATTATTGCTGAATAATATTTGTCCGCGATAGTGGAAAAACATAATTGTTATTTTTATCTACACTCAAGCGGATTAAAAAAGAAGTCTTATATTATGAAGGTCAGAATCTATCCGAAAATTATATACGTTTCTCCTTTTTTTTATAATAACATGTTATTTTTTTATTCTGTTGTTTAAAATTAGATTATCTTTTTCATTTTTTAAGTATTTATAGACATTTGTAAAGGTGTCTGTAAATAATACTATTTTTTTGTTTGTTTACACCACTGTTTAATATGATTCGGAAGGGAAGCTTTCCTAGTCAGGATACACAATGTACTAAAAAAATAATGACAAGTATAGACAAATGATAATTATGTATATTTTTTTTCAAATTTATTTATAGACGTGCAACAATGTTGCTTTGCCACGACTTATCAATTCAACTCATTTTGGGACTGTTAATTTTGCTACGTAATATAAAGTTTAGCAAAGTTTTCAAGGGAAATATGTAAATAAAAATATATAAACAATAGGAAAATAACATAAATAAATATACAGGATCGAAACCAGACATAATAGAAATACATAACGAAGTTTTACAAGAAAGAAATATACCTATATCAGAATCTGTTTTTTTTCCTTATTTAAATCTAAAAGTTGGTTGCAGTGTCATTTAGGAGACTTTTTTTTTTTACTAATTACCATCACGTCGTTTTTTCCTCAGGAGTAAGCAGAGAGGAAGGACCGCCAAACAATTCGGTCTTGGCATACACTCTTTGCTTCAATCACATTCATACATACTATTCTGTTATTCTGCCTCTTGACACAACTCAAATCTTTGGTTCACTTGATCGTGTCATGTCTTCCTCGGGCGTCCCCGTCTTCTTCTACCATTCACATTCGCGTCATATATTCTTCTTACACTATCCGCTCTACATTCCCAAACCATCTAAGCTTCCCTTTTCTTAATCTTAATCATTACACTTCCATCAGCCTTGCATTCTTTGCGAATCTCAACATTTTTCGCCTCACTGCCATGGTATTTATTTAATCTATTTATTATATTACAACATTTTTCGCCTCACTGCCATGGTATTTATTTAATCTATTTATTATATTACAACATTTTTCGCCTCACTGCCATGATATTTATTTAATCTATTTATTATATTACAACATTTTTCGCCTCACTGCCAGGGTATTTATTTAATCTATTTATTATATTACAACATTTTTCGCCTCACTGCCATGGTATTTATTTAATCTATTTATTATATTACAACATTTTTCGCCTCACTGCCTTGGTATTTATTTAATCTATTTATTATATTACAACATTTTTCGCCTCACTGCCATGGTATTTATTTAATCTATTTGTTATATTACAACATTTTTCGCGTCACTGCCATGGTATTTATTTAATCTATTTATTATATTACAACATTTTTCGCCTTACTGCCATGGTATTTATTTAATCTAATTATTATATTACAACATTTTTCGCCTCACTGCCATGGTATTTATTTAATCTATTTATTATATTACAACATTTTTCGCCTCACTGCCATGGTATTTATTTACAACATTTTTTCATTAAAACAATTAATTTATAAAATAAAATTTTCCTTCGTAAAGATTTTAATCCGAGGGCATACTAATTTATCGACATAACACTGACCTATTCAACTTGGGATCAGATTACAAAAATGTAATACGTACTCCATAACGTAATATTATATGAATGAATACCTACCGATATAATTCACATTAGCATCTCAACGAATATGATATACGAGTAGTCACTGTTAATATAAACTTTCCAAATTTTTACTCGCCGGAGAAAGTTCAAACTCGAACAACATATTGCACGTTAAGTACTGCGCCATAATGGATGTCAACTAAATGCAAATTAATAAGAAATGTATGACATTCCTGCTCGGATAAACCTGGGACCTTTATTGACACTGTAATTAATTTTTCAAAGAAAGTTACACCTTCGTCTCTCTTGACTCGTTTTGACCTCGTATCGAACACATTAATGCACCGCGGATGTTTCGTGATAATTTGACAAGATATTCAGTTGGTGTCTGGTGATTACGATATTAGATATGGACCCTTTCTTGCTATGTATGCTCTCTAAATAAATGGCTTTATATAGAAACGCGACGGAGAACGAATTGATTTAATTATTTTTTTAAATACATACGAGTACTTATCGTGTTATTGCCTACCTCTCTACATTTGTAATTGATTGGTTTTGATCTAGACAGTCTACAAATTTCGATCGGTATAATTTAAGTGGGCACTGTGCATAATTTGTACTGTGTATTTCTCTGATATTTTTTTTGTCTCTTCTGGTTACTTTTGCCACAGTTATGAACATAATTTTCTATAAATGAATCCTTTAAACACTATTTTTCTTGTACTTTATTACAATTTGGAAAACCAACATATTTTTTGTAATATTATCATCATATTTATAAATTAAACTATTTTTTTTTATTTAATCAATGAAGAAGATAATATTAACACATCCCAAATGAACCACGAAACCGAAAAAACAACAGAAATTAAAAAGATTTCAGTCGCTATCTGGGACTCGAACCCAGAACCTCTACCTATCCGGGGTAACCGCTTAACCAACTAAGCTAATGAGACCAGTTCAATTTACGCCATTTACACCGATATCATACTTCAAGTTCAAGACTTGTTAATATTATCCTCCATTTTTATAAATCCCATATTATTGGCTGCTATCCTTATGATGATTTTAATTTCTGTTGTTTTTTTCGGTTTCGTGGTTCATTTGGGATGTGTTAATATTATCTTCTTCATTGATTAAATATTACAATGAGGTTTACAATCTTCAATAATTTATAAAAAATAAATTGAATATTTTTTTCATTCAACTTCGACCGAATATCATGTTAAATGTAAGGCCGGCGAATAATTGGATATCTATAGCAACTTTAAATAAAGTTTTTTTCAATAACGACGATAGATCTTTGAAATGAAATAAAACGGGCTGTGATTTTGAAGGATTATATGTATGAAATACTCGTACAACATCGGCTAAATGGCCGCCCTGGCTCCGCTGTGTGGCGCGCATCCTCGGGGTCAATCTTAAGTAATATTTGCGCATATTTGAGGCTCAATTTCACCAATAACGCGAGTGATGTTGGCTTTTAAGAGGAATATACCAGCCAAAAATATTTGCTACAAGCTGTGTCCTAAGTCACCACGAATATAGGTAATAAAAATTGCTTCGCAAGCGGAGTCTAGTGTTGTGAGCGCAAAAAACGATTTTTTTTTTTTATTTTGTTACGAATTTTGTAAGAAAAAAAAAATAATCAAGGGAATCAATCCTTCACAAATAATCTTAGATATATAGTAGTATTTAAAAAAAAAATTGTTTTAGGTATTATAGAAAAATTTCTATTGTTTATTTTTTTTTATTTGACGCTTATGTTTTTTACAACGTAATTAAGAAATGTAATTAATTTTTATCAAGGGAATTTCTAGAAAAGGGTTCAATTTATCCGAAGCATATTTTTTGGTTTTCATTATGTATAGTTTCACGTTAAGGCTGTAAATGTTTGTGCTTTAGACCAAGTATTTCACGTAGCTTCACCAAAAGTGGTCTGACGGCCTTAAATCCCACGATCTCGGCGGCCAATAGTTGATGTCACCACCACGTGAATTAACGAAGCCACCAAACTTCTCATCCAATAAGTTCAAGGTTTTGTGTGCAGTATAATAATGTGGCGCCGTCTCGTTGAAACCAGATGTTCGTTAAGTCCATACACTGACTTCAGAATCAATCGACATACCATATAGCCAAATTTGTCTACCATTTAGACGGCTGGAGGCAAAGCACGCGACATCCTAAATTTGGCGGCTTCACGCATTTCTCAAATACAAGACGTCATCATTCGCTTATTGGCCTACAGCGATTGGCAATCGAAGATTTTAGTTGTGCAATCAAACGTTATAAAAAATAAATGTGGTAAAGAGAATAATCAAAACTATCGCATTACATTCCACAGATATGCGTTTGTTTTTTTAATGTATTTTACTTACTCAATTATATAATACATGAACAATATTGATACGAAATCACTGCCGTCCACTTTTCCTTCACGTGATTTTTACTGCGGTAAGCAAAATTAAAACATGTGTATAAAGGGTCAAACTAAATATTCCCAACAAAATATTCAGTTTTTGTAAACAAGCCGAACTTTTTTCTTATTTATTATTTTACTTATTGGCGGTTTGGGTTAGTTTGGAATCTGTTACCACAGCTACATGAAAATATGAGTTTTGCCATAAATTCCGCACAACTGTAAAAAGAACGAGTAAGAATTAGCAGATTTACTTTTCGAAAACTAAATACTAATACTTTGCAGTGCAACGCGAGTTGCCTGCAGTCTGTCGGGATGCATTTATTCGCAAATCAAATGATAGTGACACGCCTAAGCTCGCCCCCCCTAATTTTCGTTTCTTCCCCTTGCGTGTTAGGGTATCTCTATTGCATTATTTGCTCTGTGGGTCGATATCTTCGAATTTGGGCCGAAAAAATCGGTTGGTAAACAAAGCACCGGCTTTGGATGTAAATGTTAATGATTTCCACGTGTTGAATCGCATTGTTTTCCATGATTAAATTAATGACAGGACTAACTAAACACAACAACTGTCAAATATGACAGCTCTATCCCTTGACTAAACCGCATTCAACTGTTACAAGTTCTATCGCCACTATTGGAAAATCCTATACGAGTATTATAATGAAGTGTGATGTTGTGTACCAAACAATGAAATATTATGACAAACACGCTTTTGTATGCATTTTCAGTATTTTCCAACTGGAATAACTTAACTATGTAAATAAACAAAGTTTACAGAGTACTTTACCCACTGATAAATATTTGCTCATATTGTATGTACTCGTATAAGTACAATGGGTTTTCTGAAAATTTCAATTACAATGCAATTCAAATGCACTTGAAAGTAACAAGTAATTGGGAAACTATTAATCTTTTAATAATAATTACTAATATAGTGACATGATGGTGTCATTGGGGTTCAGTTGAAAACAGGTAACTTCGTTGAGTGTCAAGTATTTTATTAATTCACAATGTAAAATACATTCTTAACTGGTAGGTATTGTGGGTGTCACTCAATTATACGAACTGTTTTTACGGGTAATCTATCTGCACACGGTCCAGTGGGAAGATTACCAGTCGTCTCTCGATGTTGGTGTTGGAAGCCTCAGAGAGCAGGTGGTACTTCCGGTAGGGGGGAGGTTTTGGTGCCGGGCGGACACACGTTTCGGCTTTCGCTTGACGACCGGTTTTAGACGGTTCAAGAGGATGATCAGCAGGATGCCAGAGGCGCTCGACTGCTGTCCGGTGGTGATTCCTGTGGTGGTGGATATGTGCCTTGATGAGATCACGGCGCTGGAGGGCAGGAGGCGAAGGGCACTCGACTGCACTCGAACGGTGGGCGTTGGGGTTCGGCGGTTCGTGCCGAGTTTTCCCGCAGCGTCTCAGGCTGGGGATGCAAGTGGCCTGCTTGCTTTGTAGGAGACGGGAGTCTCAACTACGACCACTGGCCGGACGGTCTCTACTGACTCGTCTCTGTCCACTACTGATCTTGCTTCGGCCAAAGTCCCCCTTTTTAATCATATCCGAATTCTTCTTCGGGTTCCTTCGTGAACTCCGAACTGTGGCTCGGTGGCTTTTAATTAGTTCGCTGTTAATCCTTAAACTGCTTTCTTCTGGCGACTACGAAATTCCCGGGATTTAAAGCCGGGCGTTTGTAAATTACCCTCAGATAGAGAGACCTCGGGTACCGTATTATGGATTAGAATAAATCGGTGTTTCCCGCACTTATGGCTTGCATCAACATTATTAGAAACATATTAGCCTCTTTAATATTGTTTTCATTTATCAGCTGAAAAGCAGTATGTCATATGTAATCACCTAATATTATTTTAATGAATTTTTGATTTACATAATTTTTTGAGAATATTTTTCACGGAAAATCTATTTAAATGTATTAAAAAACCAATTCGTACATCCCGGACAGCTAAATGCGCTAGTGTAGCAATTTACCATCAAATCTCAAAGCTGCGCGTATTATCAAGTGGGGTATTTGGTTTTAGTTTTAGTTGGCAATAAGTGTTTTGAATGAATAGAGTTTCCGATGGTTAACGACCCCCCAGGCGTTAGACGATACTTTTTTTCATCCAGATTCCATATGGGTTGTCATCTTCTGTGGAATTTTCTATGGATTTTGCCATAGAAAAAAACAACCCATTTGAAATCTGGATAAAAAAAAGTATCGTCTAAAACCTACTTTAGGTGCGATTTGCGTATGGGTTAACAATGTCGGCAACACGGTAGTGCGCGCGGTTTCATTAAAGTAATGGTTCATGGGTCATCTCTCTTATTTCTATTGGGTTAAGGAACAAGTGAGAATATAACATCTTACCGTTCTGACTGCTTCGACCAGCCAGTAGATTACTAACATGTCGGAAGATGACCTCATCTCCGCGGTAAGTATCGTCATTCTGACTCCATCGACATACTTTTTTACCCTTAATTTTGAGATGCAGTTCTGAAAAAAAACGTGTTGAAAAAAGACACATTATCGATTTTTTAGTCACTTGCATAACATTTTAAAAGTAGTATTTTAAGATAAATAAATTAAAAGGTAAACATATAACTTAAACAAATAAATACAGCGAAGAGGACAAAAACATTTTACAGATTCTCTTATTTATTTGCAAGAAACAAACAGCTTTTAATACAAATATATATACAAAGGAAGTTTAACAAAAGGTAAGCCAACAAAGTTTCTTGTGCTGACAGTGGTTAAATTCAGATGTTTTATTTATAAAGCCAAGAAGGTAAAGAAAAAACAAAATATGTAGGGAGAGGAAGAGGAAGATATGATCGAAACAGGAGATGCCCTCGATACATTTTATACTCGTGCATCAATTTGTGGTCGTTTTTATTACTTCGGTTCGGTATTTTGAAAGGGCATTGCGGAGAATGTCGATATTGTGAAATTGTGCATTATATTGCGCACAAATACGGGGAATTGGATAATTTATCCTAAGATTGGTCCTGCATGCGGACAAATGAAAAAAAAAACGATTTGGTCTTGACGGTATGTGAATGTTTATAAAATTGAGCTCTGGCGAGTCCACGCCATTATTCATAATTTTGTACAACAGGATTTGATCAAATATCGTGTTTGAAGCGTGATGAAATTTAATTATATTATTAAAAACTTCTGCAAGAATTTTGGTTTTTTATTATTGTGACAGCTGTTTCGGCGTTGAAAGCCATTTTCAAAATGTGGTTAGGCTACATTGCGACGGCTTTCTTATATGATTGTATTTACCCCTAACCGGTTTCATTCGGAATTTCATCGGAATTCTGAAAATGAACGAAATTGCTTGAAACCGGTTCGGTATGACCACTGACGTCAGAATTAATAGACTTGCCCTAAGTACCATTGAGGAGGCAAGGTTCACGTACACCCATCTTGGTACCAGCCTAGTTCACTGCCGTCTACGTTTGTTACGCGTGAATGTGACTGCGGTAAGCAAATTATAAAACATTTATGAAAGGGTTAAACTAAATACTCCAACCAAATATTCGGTTGTGAACAAGCCGAACTTTTTTATTTATTTGCTTTTTTACTCAAATTGGCAGCAAGCCTACCTTGCCCCTCGCCCTCTTATTTTGTTTTCTTCCCCTTACGTGTTAGGGCATCTCCATGTGTTATGTGCTCTGTGGATCTGACAAATAAACTATTAAATTGCTTTCATTATATTCACGACCTCTGTTTTTCTGACTCTTGAATGACCCGAATCACGTATTTGCTTAACGGCTCCCAGTCCTCTCAAATATGGCACCGACCACTGTAAGACGAGAAACAACAACCCTCGGAGAATATAAAAAGGCCGTGAATTGTAACTTCCACTTTGATATGACCATGCAAACCTCCCGGCCAGCCGCCTGACGTCCAGGAAACCTTTTTGGAGTGAAGGCGAAAGACTGTTTCTATCACGATACTCCCTTGAAGAGTGTGGCAGACCTCGGACGTGAAAAACAAGCACCTTGTTGTAGACCCTAATTAACTTGCTAGTGTTCTCTCTCGCTCGGAAGACGTGGATCTCATGAAACCGCATCTGGTGCAGTCACAATAGTTTTTTTTTTTTGTTATTTACAGAAGAAATACAAAATCCATTTTTTTGTAGTTTGTCTAACGGGAGCTTGTTATTCAAAACTCAAAATTTACAGACAAGGTTACAAAATATGTATATATATACTCGTATATATATATATATGTCTATATAAAAAAAACATAAAACGTAAATATTTCTCAAAAATCTTACTGAGAAGTATTTCTACAAAAATATATTAAAAAACAAATAACATAAAATAATATTTCCTTATTATCTAAAAGAAATAGCTTCTTTCATGTAGCCAAGTTTTCAATTGTTTATTAATTGTTTAGTTTTAATACAGTTTTTTTAAATTTTATTTCAGCTGGTAACATATTTATACAGCAATATGATGCATAAATGGGGTCTAGATGATTCCGAACTTTATAAATGTGGTCATATCCAAACAACAGAACACATTGTAGAGGAATGAGCCCTTCATCAGTTTCCCTATGGCACATCTGTGCTGAACCAAGTGACTCCCGATGCCGTCGACTGGCTGAATAACCTCAGCATCCCACTATGACCTTCACTAACTTCGCTCCACTATACAGAAGAAAAATAAGACTAATTTTATCATTAATTAACAATACAAAACTCTTTGAAAACAGGTAGATAAATTCTCCAATACTAATTCGTTCAGAATATTCATATAATCTTTCAACAATCGCTAATCAGCGAAATATTTAAGCGCCGGATTTTCCAGCTGACGTTTATTATCTGTAAAGGGAAAATATTAATTTCCTGAAATTTCTTCGAATATCCGATTGACAATTGAATTTTACTTCCGGGGTTCGGCTTTGACTTGAACAAATTAAAGGGATCGAAATGCTGTCTAAGGTTAAGGCCAACAGTACTGGAAGAAAAGCGGAACGTGGGGAAAAGAAAATGGTACGTGAAGAAAATCAAAAACCAATCAATTAAATTTCTTAAAAATTCCAACGTCTGCTGTAAATGCTGATATAGGCAGACTATTTGCCTATTCCGGCTCTATCGGGATGTACCCTACAAACTTAATCCACTGATTCTTGAACTTATTTGAAGTAAGTCAAAAATGTTGATGATTTGGTCTCCGGTAAAATAGAGAAACAAAAATCGAAACAAAATTGAATAGCTAGGTACTATTCCATCTTCCTCTTCCCCTCCCCGCTACCTCCAGCCTCACAACATACCCCAATTGGTATTATCTTGTTGTTCAAAATTACGAACAATGGCGTGAACTCGCCAGAGCTCATCAACTTTATAATCATTCACGTACCGTCAAGATCAACCCGACAATCCAATTTAGTACTAATCTTAGGATAAATTCTCCAATTCCCCCTATTTATATGCAATATATCGCACACTTTCACAATATCGACATTCTTCAAAATATCGAACCGAAGTAATACGTACGACCATAAATTGATGCACGAGTATAAAATGTATCGAGGGCATCTCCTATCCCGATCCTATCTTCCTCTTCCTCTCTCCCCTTCCTTCTTATTTTGTTTTTTCTTTACCTTGTTACCTTCATAAATAAAACATCTGCATTTAACCACTATTAGCACAAGAAACTTTGTTGGCTTAACTTTTGTTAAACTTCCTTTGTATGTATATTATTAAAAGCTGTTTGTTTCTTACAATAAATAAATAAATTTTAAATAGTTCTGATGTTTTATCCCAAAGCGCAATTCTTTCTTCGACTGTGAGACAAAATTTTCAGTTTTTATTTCCTCGTCCATATTTGTTGTATATCTAAGTAATAATTAATAAAATGTCTTTGGCAAATAAACGCAGTTTACTAATAATAACGACTAGGTAGCGTGCGGGATTCCCTGCGACAAGGGGAGCGCTATGAACAGCTCCAAACTTATAGCGAGGGGTTGACCAGATAGTTCAACACACGCATGAATTGTCACGCTCTTTAAAAGTGATATGAACTCATTAAAAGCACGATAAAAAATGTTCCAAAAACTTAATCTATCTTTTTTTAAATGTATATTTTTTTAATTTAATTAAAAAAAAACAAAGAATTCATTAGATTCCTCGATAAAGAATGGAATTACTATATTTCAATATTCTAAATAGCAACGGCCCTTTTGATTGAGTCAGGAAATATTTTCCTTTTACGTCCCGCGTCCCGGTTACCATGGTTGCGAATTATGACAATACAAATACCGAAATAAATTGGCTCAAACCTTCCAAACCCTTTTCTTTATATTAATACTACAGAATCCTTTGTTCTCGTTGTTATTTTGATATTATAATAATACTTTAGGAAATCTTCTTTGTTTTTCGACGGTTTGCTTAATGACATAACGTTTATAGAACAAAGACACTGTTTCTTTTGACAGCTAGCAAAAGAGTTTCCTTTGTCCAATATCCTCCGTGCACAATGTCCACATTGTCCACAGCTTTGGTAAAAACCCCAAGGCATTCTTATAACAGGTATTTTGGGGATCTGTATAGCAGTGGTGTGCCGATAATAGACACATATAATATAAAATAAATTTCTAAATAATTTTCATATCCGTTCTACATCAACAAATTGTTTCTATTTGACGAATCTATGATTTTAAGTTACAAGTTGCAACCTACCTTATTGGCAATACATATGACTACCTTAATCTAGTTTTTCTCGGGATACATAACGTAAAGCCATCCGCACACTGCTTGCAATAAATACTAAAACATTCTGCATTGCTAGAAATTTTTGCACAGTAAAAAGCTCGTTCTGAAATTAGACAAATAATGTCATCCTTCGACAAAAACTTTTAACCTTTTTTATAATTTGTCCGCTTATTTAATATCTAATATCGATCACCGCTATGTTTGAAAGCCGCCAACTAAAATGCTATTAAGTACTGCCATCTATTGAAAGAATTATGAAATTACAATTCTTGGATTGAGGAAAAAAAAAGTTTGTGAACGTATTCTTAAAATATTCATTTGTTTCGTTTGGTCTTTAAAAGTTAATAATTTTTTTTTGCTTATTCCCTGTTTTTTTTTTATATATATATAATAAATATTATAGGTATACAAATAGGTAAGGAGCTTGTACGCTCATCCCGTTGGCCACAACAATCAGCAGAAGGCAAAAACAACTTTTTTCAAAAATTCAATCACAATTCATACTGTAGAGCGAAGCACGCCACTGCTGTATACCAGTATGTAAATTAGTAGAATTTTGATATCAGTAAGGCTCCCTTTGTATTTTCGTAACTCTATGTAATCAAAAATGTACATATATATTAGCTGACAACCCGCCTGAATTTTTTAACATCTGGGAAGTAATTTTGTTCGGTCTATGTTAACCATTTAAAAGTAGTATAACACCCCTAACGATTCGTTCTATTCCCATAGCTCATTACTCATCGATTGCTACGTAAATTTAAAAAAAAAATGATCATGAAACGATGGAGACCTTTTTAACAAGCAGAATATTACACCCGTGTTACCTGGTGGGATCACAAAACTATTTTTTTTTCTTTTAAATCCAAATAATAGAGCTATTGATTCGGTTGACAGATTTTTCACAAGAGTTTTTTACCAGGATCCCAGACATCGAGAGGGGTTCGCCTGGGGATATGATTCGGTTCAAGAAGTGTTTTGTAGACATGTCCATGTCCACAAAGTAAACTCAATTTTTCCTTACTTTAGTGGAATTGATCATCATTTGAACAGATGACCAATTTTGTTAATCAAATCTATTGTGATTTTACACTGGCGAGTAAATTATAAAATATTCGTAAAAAAAATCAAACTAAATACTCAACCAAAATAGTAGGTTCTGTAACCAAGCTATACCTTTTTTATATGTTGGTCGTTTTACTTAATATTTCGGATTGTCGATTGTGTACGATAATTGCGGTAGTAACGCATGTTTGACGTTATATCTTCGTAATTTCACAAGATTGCACTATTATCGCTAGCTAGTGAGAAAAAATAAAGACATTTTGACAGTTGAAGAATTCCGACTGGCGATACACATCTTGGGAATATCTGTTCGGTGGATTTTATCATATCTAAATTAGAATCGATATCTTCTAATAGCTCGACAGAGAGCGGGTTAAGATTAACCCTGGACCAACGGGATCAAAAAGTTTTATGAAATGGTTGTGGAGTGTTCTAGCTAAGATAAAGAGAGAAATATATACCTATTATATTAGTCCCGCGGGGAAGAGTTTTCGTTCTTTCATTATTTCATTTCTCCGCGGACGATGATGAAATTCGTTTCGGTACTTTGTATTATTTCCTAAAAAGCTTTTTTATTCAATTTCATTTCGTTGGCTAAGCTTTGACGGCCGCTTTTAAACCAGTAATTAAATGGTAGCAATTTAGCTATACGCCTTAAAAGACATCCTCGTAGAATTATAAAATGTTTGTACTTATCTAAATAATAAATCGGAAAAAAATGCGCTAAGGCTAAAATTCATCGGCCTACGCAACTACGAGTATTTTAGGTATGTAATGTCGTATCCACCAAGAGCTATAAAGCTTAGAAATATTTATCAGCTTTTTCACAATAAGGCAATATGTTTACAATTATATAAAGATGTTCAATCAGCAAAATAAAAAAAAATATTATTTTATAATTATTTAAGAAAAGCAAACATTCTCGGGTTACGAATAACAATATTTTGAAAATCTTCTACTACCATCACACTAGGTCAGAGGTTCCCAAACTTTTTTGTGTCGTAGACCCCTTGCCATGTTTTTCGGTTTTTGGTAGACCCCCTACTTACCTTTTTTTATATGAGTACCGCACAAGAGTCCCAACTGCTCCCAACCGTCTGGAGCCAGTAAGACTATGGCATCCCCAATTGGGGAATGTTGTGAGGCTGAAGGTATTGGTGAGGGAAAGGAGAAGGGGAAGAGGGAGGTGGGGAAAATACCTGGCTATTCAGATCTGGTCACCAAACACGGCTAAAAGCCATTTTAAGCAATGGTGGTCTTTCACCAGGGCGATACTGAGAGTGTCTTCCACTCTGGAACGCGCGCAAATATACTATATATATATTATTTTTAAATCAATTAATTATGAAATTACACAAATTAATTAAATAAAATTTACTTGCGCACGCCGGGATCTGAACCCGCGACCTTCGGATTCGTAGTCGAGAGCCTTACCCCTCGACCATGGAGGCCGTCGTACCTGATTATTGATTTTTCATAAATTTCTAACTCTAGTGAAGTTTATTGTTAAAAACTTAAAGTTAAAACAAATGTTAAGTTTTATACATTTATTAATTAAATTTAAATTAAAAATACTCAAAATAAAATTTTGTATCTGTTACATAAAATAAACGTAACATAAAATAAACTAAGCAATAAGTAATTTTTTTTAGTGGGAAGGATGAACCTGATGCTTTAATAATAAATTATCAACATTTGGTGTCAATTTTGTCAGGTTTATTCTTAAATCTCCTCGGCCAATGATGTCCAGTCTGTTTCTTTTTTTCGTTAGGAGATTGGTAACAGCGCTGAACCCCCTTTCCACTAGGTATGACGATGGAAAGGAAATTAAAAATTTCTATATTCCATAATACAGGATAAGTAACGGGTATGTTTTTTTTGCAGCCAGAAGTGCTGATATCAGTGCTTAAACTGAACCTTAAGTTCTTCTTTTGTACTTATTTCAGTCAGTTCCTCTTGTATTATGACATTCGTTTCTTCTATGTCACCATATGGGTTAATTATCCACGGTGGTATTACCATAGTCAAAACATCCTCAAACCTAGTTTCAAAATCTGAATAGAGGGCATTTAAATGTTGAACATAGGTAGAAACGTCGTCTTCCTGGCAGTTTGTCTGTGACAAATTGGGGAACTGGGAAAATTCGCCCCGTCCAATATTTTGCTTCATTATTTTAACTCTGGCAAGAAACGCTGATAAGATGGACTTTGTTTTAATCAAATTAAGACTGTCGCATTGTAACTGCAAATTAACCATATTAAATTTTGTAAACCAATCAGTTAAATAAGCGATGTCTGTTTTCCACTTCATTAAATTGTCTTTTAAAATGTTATCTTTAGTATCCAGAAATTCTAAAATAGTCTCAAAAAGTGCAAAAAATCTTGTCAAACATAAGCCTTTCGACAGCCAGCGTACTTCAGTGTGAAGGAGTAATTGATGAAAGTGTTCGTCATTTTCTTCACACAACTGCGCAAATAACCGCGTATTCAACGCGTTGCTTCGGATTCGGTTTACTGCATCAATGACTAATTGAAGAGATTCATGCAATCTAACACTCAAATTTTTAGCAACTAAATGTTGTCGATGGATGACGAAATGTATTGCTAACACCCCTGGCACATTTTGTTTTAAATAGCTTATAAATCCACGATAACGTCCAACCGTGGCAGGTGCTCCATCTGTAGCTACTGATATTATATTTGATAAAGGGATTGCTTTTTCAATGAAGTAATCCTTCAAAACATGAAATATTGATTCACCTTTAGTGTCGGTTGTCAAAGTTCTTGCGAAGAATAGTTCTTCGTAGATTTCTTGATTCATAATAAAACGAACATATACCAATAATAATGCTTCATTACCAGGTAAAGTTGACTTGTCCAGTTGTATAGAGAAATGGGTCGTTTGCAAATAATTACACAAGAAGCTTTCAATATCAGAACTCATTTCATCAATGCGTATTTCAACAGTATCGTTGCTTAAGGGAATTCTTTTAATGATATCAGATGGAGGTTTGTGTAAAACAGTTTTAAAAACCTCTTCAACGGCTGGCAAAATTAACTTCTCTCCGATAGTATGCGGTTTTCCGGATTTTGCTATAAGTAGTGAGATATTGTAAGACGCCCGCAAACCATCATCGTTTCTTTGTGACGTCGAAGCAAACATTCTGTCCAGCGTGGGTCTATTCTGAAGTTTATCTTTGAGTGTTTGAAAGTATTTCAAATTTTCATCTGTTTTATCAGGGTGACATCTTCTCGGATGATCCTGCAGCTTAGATGGTTTCATAGCGTCATTGCTCAAAACTTTGTTGCATAAAAGGCACATAGGCAATTGTTTGTCCGACAATGGTGGAATGAAGCCAAGCTTCAAATAATAAACACTACTGTCTACATTTCTTTTTAGATTCGGACATGGCATCAAACATCTGTGGGCAAAATTAATCTATTTAAATAAGACATAAAGTCCAGCAGCTGTATATTAAATAATCAGTCATATTTAAATTGTACGGTCTTAGATTTTATGGCAGGCATAGGAGTACAGCCATTATAAATGAATGTGAGAAGGGGAATGTTATGAATGTTACCTAGGGTTTTAGTATGATGGAACTTTACAACGTACACAATTTTATAAACATACATAATAATTTTTTTACTTCATAGGCACTTTTATGAATAATGTACATGTCTTTATATTATAATATAGTATAATGTAAGTAAATAGGTACTATCAGTGTATGTTGAGATCCACTATCGTGGACCCCTATTTTCATTACATGGACCCCCAAATTTTTTTTTCGCTGACGTAGACCCCTTGCAGGTTGTCATAGACCCCTGGGGGTCGATATAGACCACTTTGGGAATCACTGCAGTAGGTGAAAGATGTTACTTGTGTCGTGACAGAGGACTTAGCCAGCCGAGGAATTGAACTCACGATGCCTGGGCGGGATCCAGACGCGATGCCAACTCAGCCACTGACCTGTCAGTGTATTTAATTATAACAAAGAAATTTAAATTAAATAAAAATATACGTCCATAAATAATGGCATGGAAAAAGTGAGAAATAATTTTAAGCAGAAACGACGTAAGTGTTTATTGGTTATATTTTGAATGATAAATTTAATGATTAATGATTGTTAATAATTTAAATTCGCATTAAATTCATTAAAGTTCACGTTTATTTAATTAAAATTCACATTAGTTTTATTTTAATTCACCTTCATTTAATATTAATTCATATTCATTCGGTTTAAATTCACGATCATTTTATTTAAATTCATGTTCATTTAATTTAAATTAACAATCATTTAGATAGGTACCTTCACATTTAACCAAGAAAGTCAAGGAGTTTTGATTGTGAAATGAATTCCCCCAAAAAGATTATAACTTAGTCATCGATATTATATTAATAATAAAATAGAGAATTCAACCTCTTTCGCGAGGAATGTAAAATACGATATTAATAATAACTCGTGCATGTGAATCAGACTACCCAAACTCATGCCAACTGTTTTCTAGGAAATTCAACGTATTATCAACTCGCATAGTTATTCGCAAATAATATAAACAGTGTGATGACTACCTCGTGTGATAGAAACAGTAATAATCTATTACTCTGCTTGTATTTATATTTGAAACTAGATAGAAAAAAAACATTAAAATTGAAAATAAATACCAAGTCTTTTTTAGCCACTAACCTTCTAATAAAATATAATGTCAATAATAAATAAGAATAACACACTGCAATATCGTGCGATGTACGGCGTTTTCTAATATTGTGTCCTGTGTGCGCAAAACTTTTAATATAATGTTAATTGATAAACTAAAGTTTTTAAGACAAGATTTTTGTGCATAGCGCAAAGGGTAACAATTATTTTTAAAAATCTTGTCTTAAATACTTTACTTTATCAATTAATAAATATTTGACAAGTCAAAACATTTTTCATCAATAAAATGTAGACATAATTTGTCTCGACGCCACCTATTGAGGGATTTAGCCGTTACAAGCCTTCCTCATACTAATAAAGTTGGTTGTTTACAGGTGAAATATAAAAAAAAAAACAGTAATTATTGAATGAAACACTAGTATATATTGATTCACTTGGCGGGTTTGCGATTAGCCGACGTAGCTCAACGGTAGAGCATCTGACCGGATATCAGAAGGGTGCAGGTTCGAGTCCTGTCGGCGACATTTATCTTTTCTCGGAAGGTTTTTTCAATTTGGATGAGTATTTCAGGCTAATAATTATTGTTTATAAAAATAAGTTTTAATATAAAGTTTTAATCTGGAGGTAAATATGTTTCTGTATGTGTTTGTACATAATAAGATGAACCCTAGGAAGTAATACTCGTGGGCCCTTTCGCCAAAGTTTGTACATGTTTTAAATTATTCATGCCAACGGATGTTCGTAATAAAAATTACATAAATATCGTAATAATCAATATTTTGCCGAAATACCGCTCTCACTAACTTACCAATAGAATGAGAAATCTGATGGACATATAAATTAGTTAATCTACTCTTAATTTCAATGAAAAATAATATTACCAAAATTTTAAACATTCACAAACTTTGATAATAATGGCCATACATGTTTGATATTATTTTATAACGGAAATTAAATGTTTTTTTTATTTATTTTTATACACCCAGCAGATTCCTTATTCTATTGGTGAGTTAACGAAAGAAATATTTCAGTAAAATATTGATTAATACAAATGAACTCGGGCATAATAATTTTCCATTCCGTTACCATGAAATGATTGTGACACCTTTATCGCGTAAAGAAGCCTTTTTCACCTTTAAACTATATATTTAAAAAAAAAAAATATAACATATTTAAAATAAAAATATAATATAACATATTTAAAATAAAACAAATTTAATCTTACTCACTCAAAATCAATTAAAAAATCAAACATTGTTTAATTGAATGTAGAAGTGGGACATGGTGAAAACACGCTACTATTGGATCTGAATAATTTATTAAAAATATATGTAGGTCCGACAGTTGTATTTAACTGAGTTAATAAAGAAAATTAATCAAATCGCTGGTTTAAAATATACAATTTTTCAACATTCTCTAATACGTAATAATAAAAATAAATCAATCTAAATTGTGGGAAATGGCAAAAACGCGGTGTAAAAACTTTGGCGAAAATGCCGTTGGACAGCGCCCTTGAGATGATTTTTCACAAAAACAGCGCTGTAAAAATGATCCAATTATATCATTATTATTAGAGGAATAATTTATTTTTTTAAACCTACAAGTTTTCAGACTATCTTAAAATGACTCCAGTTTCAATAATATTATAGATTGAAGGCTCTAAGATATATATTGTACTCGTATACAGGTGATTGAACCCGCAAAGCCTGGATGTTATAACGGTTCTTTGATCTGTTTGTGCCGCTAACTTATCAAACAGTTCCACGGTAAATATAAGAGTTGACTTTGTCATTTTGTGAAAACGGATTATTAATGAACTTAGATGAAAACTTTATAAAATTAATTTTAGACGAATAAAAATCATTAATATTAATTTATTGAATATGTGATTGTGTTGGAATTATATATATATCCTTTCGTTATACATTTTCTTCAGTTGATAAATTATTGTAATATTATCCTGTTCTTAATTTACATAAATGACCTGTGTCACATAGAATGTGAAGGCAAAATCATATGTTTTGCAGATGATACTGTTATTGTTTAAAGGTGAAAAATTGGGCAGAAACATTGAAGGAAGCAGAAGTCACTCTAAACAGAACTAAAACATGGCTAGACTATCACTCACTTACACTTAATGCTAATAAATCAAAATTCATCACTTAAAAAAAAAAACAATGCTAAAAATTCAGAAGGAAAACTGGAAAATTCATAGCTTAACTCATTTAAATGGACAATGTAGTTATCTAACATTGAAAAATGTTGACCACATAACGTATCTAGGCATAAAAACTGGTAACAATTTAAAGTGGACTGACTAAATTATTTATTTAAATAACATTATTAAAGTACGTTGTAGGTAGTTAGTAAGTCTGAAGTCACGGTGTTTGAAAGAAAGATTACGAAAACAGTGTGCAATATAGTTGTGAATGAATACTTGGAGCAAGTCGTTGATTTTGTATATTTGGGAAGTATGTTTACGAGAGATGGAAATACTGATAGGGATATTGAAAGAAGGGTGAATACAGGAAACTCCATTAACGGAGGACTGAACGTGGTTGGCGCTAACAAAAAGTTGTCCAAAGAAGCGAAGCTAGCAGTCCACAATGGAATGCGGATACCAACCCTGATGTATAGCAGTCAGGCATGAAATTGGCAGAGGAAGGATGAAAGTAGATTGAATGCTGTGAAATGAGATCTCTGAGACGAATCTGTGGTAAAACCATGATCTATGATCTTGTAAAAAATGTTGAGATTCGGAAAGAATGCAAGGCGTAATGAGTAAAATTGAGAAAGCGAAGCTTAGATGTTTCGGGCATGTAGAGCGAATGAACGAAGGCGGGGACGTCCGAGGAAGACACGGCACGTTCGAGTGAATCAAATACTTGAGTCAGAAGTCGGAATAATAAAAGAGAATATATGAACCTATGTATGAATGTGAATGAAGCAAGAAGTGTATGCCAAGATCGAGTTTTTTCAGTCCGTTCTCTCTACCCACCCCTACGGAGAAACGGCGTTATGGTTAGTTAGTTAAGTTATTTCAATAAATTGAAAAAATATTTAACCGAATGAAATGCATTCCAGATTTTAAAGTTTCCCTCGCGTCTTGCAATTCGTCTTTGTTGTACTTTTTACGTTGCTCTATTGCATTTTCGTTGAATTTTTGCTACACTTACAATGTTGCCGGTTTCCAGTGACCGCGTTGCCCATCGCCCATCGCCCCAGGGGGCGGTTGGCGCCAGTCTGTAAAGTGCCAATACTAGTAACGTGGCAATAGTGGCAATGTGGTGAAATGGTGATGCTGACTGATGACGCAGCTAACACCGTTACCACCCTGGACCCAGATCTTTAATCATCATTATTCCTCCGTTTACTTTTGTCTCCCGTTGCGACTTTTCCTCCATTTGGACACGAATGACGTTTTTCTCATTCGAAGTTAAGTACCACAGGGTCTTTAATGTTTCAGAATGGCCAGGAATGTTCCACAAAGGCATTAATTTTTCCAGATACAAAGTACAAAAAACATTGTCTTAATCCATTTTGAACTAAATAATGCATCAAAATAACAAATACATCTTTACAACAGTACCTACCTAAAACTTGATGTTCTGTTTTTTCTGCTTTCTGCATTTTATTGTCACGCAGGCTTTTAAATTTTATGCTGGCCTAGCCGGACTCAAATCCCACTATTAACACTCTCGCCAAATACAGGGAGAGCGACAAACATAAATTTAATACACCAAAGAGTATCTCTATTTTTGAAACAGTTATTAATTACATAGTGGAATGATCAAATAAAATACACCTTTTAAAACTTTATTCCACTATTTTTTATTTTTGACCATGGCCTTATTCAGCCTGTGACGGCTATCTTCAGACTGGTAGTATTAATTCTTAAACTATGGGTTATATACAATTTTGGGTAAAGCGGGTACCAAACTATTAATATATAATAAAACTAAATCAATAATAATAATAATAATTATGTTAGAGTCAGTAAACTCAGATTTTAGGAAGAAATACTTTTAAATATTGAGATGAATTATTTATTGGCGGGTTTATTTATTTATTATTTATTTTTTACACGGAATATGAAATGGAATAAATTTATATTATTAGTATAAAGCTCAAATCTTTCAAGAGATTTATTTAAGATCCTCTACACAGCATCCCCAAAGATTAAATAGGCTTTGAGGGAGATTATTTCCCCCGAGGCCTGTTGTTTAGAAAATTTAAAAAAATATATATACAAATACTGTATGTCAGTTTCTTGAAGGACTCGAGCTCTAAAATTACAATAACAATCTATTCATATTTATATTCCGTGTGTGCACTCGCCAATAAACAATTCATTTCAATATTATAATATTTTTAGTACACTTAAAATAATTCAAAGATTAATACGTATTTAATTTAATTTAAAAATTAGAATTAATTACTTATAACACAATTTAAATAAAGATAAAATGCGTAAATAATCGTATCCCGATTGAGGCTATCACCTTTAATGTAAATAAAACATGTTTTTTGGCTAACCTGAAACCTTTTCCGGTTGATCAAAATTCATAACCACAATCCCCTTAACGAAATCCCCACTGTAGAAAAAACCATGTTCACAATGAAATTCTATTCGTAAACCCATCTTTAGCGTATGTATTATTTCACTTTTCACTGCACTAATAATTTGTTTTTCAATTCTCTCGTCTCTAATCCGATGGCTGATAAGAACATATCAGTTTCCTGAATTGTCATAACACTACAGTATGTATACTGCGTAAAATGCAATAAAGCCATAAAACTAATCAAGGTGATTGCTTCACTTCGTATGATCGTTTACAAGTAATCCAGAGGTGTCGATTGGCAGAGTTGAGTTATGTTGGAAACGTAATAAAACTTTAAAACTTACTTACGAGGATTTGATCACTCTCGTTCCATGTGCCATAGTGGTAGATACTCTAATAATTATTATTTTTTTAAGTACAATGTAAATCAAATATAATAATGTCATTATTAAGTTGCGCAAGTATTTTTAGTTGTTATTATTGTGACAGCTGTTTCGGCGTTCAAGGCCATTTTCAAACTGCGGTTAATCCACATTGTGACGACTTATTTATATGATTTAATTTACGCCCACTCCTTTAAAATTTGGATGGCTAATGATGTATTATCGGTAAAACCGATTTAGTTAGAAAGCAATTAAAATTCTGAATTATGTGAGGTTTTGGTTTGGGCATGTAGAGCAAATGAATGGAGAAAGGAGTGTAAGGAGAATATATGACGCGAATTTGAATGGAAGAAGAAGCCGGGGACGTCCAAGGAAGACATGGCACGATCAAATGAATCAAATACTTGAGTCGGGCCATGTCAGAAGTCGGAATAACAGAAGAGAATGTATGAGACGTTGTATGAAAGTGAATGAAGCAAGAAGTGTATGCCAAGATCGAGTTGTTTGGCGGTCTGTCCTCTCTGCCTACCCCTGCGGAGAAACGGCGTGATGGTTAGGTAGTTAGTTAGTTACAAAATTTAGATTTTTAAAGATGTTAGATAATATTAAATAAGACATAATTAACATCCAAAATAATTACTTATAAAAAATAATAAAAATTGAAAGTAAGAAGGTAGACATATATAATCTCAGTGAATTGAATACAACAAATACTATTATACAAGTAGCAACAAAGTTTTATTATGGCAACACCAAGGTTATTGTCAATTGTTGTCCGAATTTTTTTTATATCACGTATTTAATAATTCATTGTTTCAATTTATTTAAAATAAATAAACCGATACATAATGCAACACGGAAGTGATTTATTTCGTATTTCAGGTTTTTTTTGCAGAATTTCGAGCGTGGAGGCTCGTGTTCGACTTTTAAGATATTTACAAATGATTTAGGCACAATATATATATTTTTTCAAGTGAGGAAGATCGTGTCAAACTTAGATTAAGAGGGTTTTTAATGCATTTTTGAAACTGCACTTCCCCGCGCTGATAAAACAGAACGGTTTTGAACACACCTAAAAAGGACACAGTATGTTCATCGCGGTACGAATTGAATTGCCGATTCTTTCGTCTCTGAGGGGAAATTACCCTTTCTATTGTTCATGTCTACACGGCGATTAACAAAGGACTCCAAGACATTGATACTGAAAGATTCAGATTCGAAGTGATGCTTCAAATTTAAGTTTAACAGTTGATTTTTCATCAAAAAAAATAACGTTCACGGAAAAGGCATCATAACTCAATTTTACTACGTTTAAAAAAATGTAATTTCGCCCTTTCATGTAATTATCTTCCTTGAAAAGCGTTAAATAATAAACAAAGTTTAAAAATAAAATTGTCTTAGAATTATCACCTTTCGGGTTGTACCACTAATCTCTGAATAAATGAACGTAAAAAAACATATACTTCGACGATGGTGCCTTTTTAAAGTTCCAATAATCTTCGTATTAACTATATTGGTGTTATAATATAAAACGTTTAAACGATCGCAGCGCCCTTATTTTTGTCTACTATAAACTGTCAGACTGTTCATGCATCAGTTCACATTTTGAAAATGTCACACACGAGCAAGAAAATCATCATTCTTAATTCTGATCCCTTTTCCTGCTTCTCTTCTATTCCTTCTCTGTGTTAATCTTTTATTTTGTTATGTTATGACTAAATTGATTTTCTCGCAGTGCGCCAATGCATTGTGTCTGTTTGATAAAGGCATAAGTTGTTTTAATCTGTTTCCGCAGTAATGACCTTTGTGTACACCTCACACCTTGACTAGGGGTTTCCCTGAATTCTGATTGGCGCGCTTATACCTTGAATGACTCTTTGCAAAACCTGTTATAACATCATTACGTGCAATAAGGTAGTAGTACTTTAATACGTTTTATGTTAATTTTAAACGTGTTGTACGCCATATCAGTGCATTCAAGGAACTATCCACATGTACCATTTTGTATCAAGAAACTACTTACAAATAATAATAATATTTTGATGATTTGTATAACACATTTGTATAACATTTGTAAACACAATGATTTTTTTTTCACAATGTCATGCACTCATATTATAAGAGTATTATATTATGCACTTGTGTATTATGTATCATGTAGATCAGGCTATTAATATTTTTATTAAAAAAAGTAGTATATATAAATTAAAAACCTTTCCCTTTGTAACTTCACTGTGCACTTATACATTATTATACCTTCATATATATTATAAATATGTTACACTTATATACCAACTATGCATCATGTTTTATTTTTTTTAAGTTCTGTACACATAATCATTTTAATGTTAAAATATGTAAAAGCCCTTTGGGGTGTTAATGAATGAATAAATAAATAGACATGAAAAATCACTTCGATCGGCGCTGTACAAATGTTTTTTCCAGTGCTCGCATTTTTTTTTTTGGTCGCTGATATTTACAATAATCATCCAAAAAATATTATTATTATATTCATTCATTCATTTCATTGCCGGCAACCCGGGCGTTTATTGGCATAAAATTTAAACATTTACATGTACTTTACCCGTCTCACTAGACGATGTCTGTTCTGAGACGGGTAACAAGTGTAGTACACTTTACATTATTTAATATAGAAAACAAAACAAGTTATTTACAGAAAAAAGTTATTAAAAAAAACATTTATTAAATAGTAAAATTAAAATGATTAAAAATAAATATACTCATAACAGTCCAATACAAAAACAACACAGAAAAAGTTAAACGTAGGAATTAATCATTTTGAATAAATTTACGAATAGACTAAATCAAATCTACCTGATGACATACATGATACTTGACATGCATGCATGAGCTGCCGAAAGATCACTCATTAAAAGGTATTTTTTTAATCTGGTGTTGAATACATTTCTTGTACAGGTTGTTTTGTATATGATGGGACTAAGAAAAGTATCTGACTTTATCTTATCACTAATTATAGATAATCTATTATTGCTTCTTATGGCTAACAAATAGCAATCACCGGTTCATTGACCTGTAATACCAAAATGTATGCACAGTACATTTGACCTATGAATGTGATGCAACATTAAAATATACAGGTTCATACTTACCTGGCAGGTCACTCGAGATAACCACGGTTTATTAGCAAAATTTATATAGGGTTCTGTACGCAGATATTATAACATATTATATCAAAATACATTTTATCGGAGATATTGTATAATACTGGTATTTATCGTATAAATTAATTATGTCCTTGCTCGTTTTTAGGAAAGGAAAAGTATATTTTATGATGGGTGGTACAGTACGGGGATTTGATTAGAATATATATTCCTAAATGTGATATTACTTATTTATTATTGCACATAAACGATCTCATAGAATATGAACCAACACACTACTACGCTGATGACAGTACTGTTCATGATGGTTTTCTTTTCGCCAAGCCCCCCTCCACTGTAGACGTCCCAAGCGTGTCTGACATCGGCAAAAAGGTGGTCAATGACTGTCTGGTGCAATTCGATGGGAGCTCCCTCCCCAACAGAGATTCCATTGAAATGCTCGGAGTGAGTATTTCAGATCAGTTCAAGTATCGGGGTTCTATATAAGCCGAAGTAAATCTGGTTTCCAAGAAACTGAGCGTCTTGTATAGGGCTAGAAGATTCTTCAATCAACTGCTAATCCTATATAAATCTCAAGTTATTCCAACAATTGAATTTGGAAGTTACCCTTGGGCTGGAGGTCCCAAATACTTGATAAACCTGATTGATTCTGTTCAAAGGAGGTCGGTTCCAATGCAGAGACGCAGTGTAGGTATACTGAGTCTGTTCTACGGATATTTCAATGCAGTTTGCTTGAACGAGCTAGCAGCGTTGATTTCCTTCGCGGCGGTGCCCGTTCGTGAAACTCGACGGACACGAGCGGAACATCCGTTCACGGTTGATGTCGGCTTCATGAGAACGGGACATTTCGCCGACTCGTTTTTGTGTACTAAATCGGCTCGTATGTCTTTCCTCCAATATTTAATTCGGGCCTCTCCAAAGTCCTCATTAACAAAACCCTTCCTACAGCCCCCTCCTCAACCCGCCTCACAACGTTGCCCAATCGGGTAGAAATATAGTTACCCCATGCGTGCTCTGTACATACAGGGCGCTCTTGTGAGGTGTTACATAAAAAAAAATAATAAAAAAATTATTACGACATAAATTTCTACGTAATCAAACATATTTATGTTGAAGATTTAAACACTGTTGGGCATTAAATTACTTGAAGTGTCAGTTTCCTAGGAAATTCGAATTACTTTGTAATATATAGAGGCTTGTGTGTGTTGGAGCATAATACACTTCCGTCACTGAGAAACAACCATTTGTCTCGCCTACACCTTCTTAATGTTATTAGCGATAAAAGGACAACGTGGGTGTATGATCATCGACTGTGAATATTGAAAAAAAATTTACCTATGATGCTAAAAATTTCCTCCAAGGTTTTTGCTGTTATTCGAAAATTTTTACGGGGTGCTCTTTTTATTACATTAAAAATGTACTTTTTCCGCTTTCAATGGATTTTTCTTTTTGATGTTGAAACATGCTGCATGCAAGCAATTTATTTGTTCGAGTAATGTGTTTTTATCAATTGTGGTTGCGATACCTATAACTTATTGGACAATTTACAATTCGTCAAGTACTTTCAAATTATTTATTACTATCTGCAATTTGTCAAGTAATTTCTAATTATTTACTATAATTTACAATTTTTCAGGTACTTTCAAATTATTTACGACAATTTACAACTCAATTTATTAAAAAAAAAAAGTGTAAAACTTTTGCGAAATATGGATGCCACCTATGACAAATTCATTAAAAAAGAAAACATTTTTGGTATTGAAATATATTACTTTTTATTATTATTACACTATTTGACTTACAGATCGTTGCTTTATAATATCATTTTAATATAATTAATCACTTAATGTGAAAAAATAAATACTTATAGTAAAATGCTAAAAGTAGAACTTTTTCGCACCTTGTTCATATCTAAATTCTATTTTCTTTCCAAGTGGGTTTAGCTACTAAGCAACAAATACACCCTCTAGATCCGTGAATCATAATAATGTTTTAAACAAAAAAAATGAAGATTCATATAGCAAGATGGCCGCCTTCATTCAATTAATATTCTATTGTCCCATTTCAAGACAATCATTTCAAGACAGCCCAGTTTTTTCTAGACCGCTTTGAAAGACCGGATATCTCGGCGTGAAGATGGGTTCTTCGTATTCTTCGTCCTGTTCCTCGCCTTTCTTCTTCTTTACTTTCTTTTCCTCCATCCTGGCGGTATTTTCGGCTTCCTCATATGTTGGGGGAGCTAAAACGTTACATGTTTCATTAGTTATTAAGATCTCTAATAAGTTTGATTTGTTCCGTGAAAAGGAATCAATATACGCTCTACACAGGAACTTCTTATACATATTCGTAAATAAAAGTGGTTCTTCCCAACTTTTCGAATGATCAATCAGAGTCACCCATCTGCCAAGTGTTTTGTTAAGTATTCGATCTATTTGCCTGTTTTCAGCCATTTTTTATCATAAATTGTCTATGGAGGTGCCCGCCCACTATAAAATAGTGTCCGTCTACTTTCACACGATAAAATAGTAGCCGCTTACTTTTGAGACAATAAAGTCACATCAAATTATTAACTTTGAATGTAAAATTAATATTGATTAGTTACTTTTGTATTTATTATGAATACATTTAATTTGTTTTAAAAACGAATACATAAACAAATATTTTATACTTCACAGACGTGTGTGTCAAAAAGTGTTGAAAATAAAGTGTTTGCTTGACTTTTGATAATACCGCAAAGCACATCGTTCGTTTCGTACAATTGAAATTTCACGTCTCACGATGAGTGAAAAAACAAGATAAAACATAGCTTACAATTAGTAAAATAAGTTGAGTTCTCTTCAGTTTTATTCAGAACATACAAAAAACATGTTTTTACATTCGTAAACGGAAAAAAATCTTTTTCATTCAATATTTGATCCGCGTAAAATAGATCGTAAACTAATAATGACATTTTGATGACATTTATTCACCCTGTTGACACTTTTTATAACTAGTCCTCTGTTGAGGGGAACTTAATCCACAAAATCGATATCCTAATTAGGTCGTAATTTTGATCGAGAATTTCGTTGGGAAGAGCGAATTTGTGTAAGAGATAGTTCCATTTAATATAACTATTGGACCTATTTTAAATTTTTTTTTAATTTTTCAACAGGTCCAAGTTACCAAAATGTCAATAAAACGCATAAAATAATAATTTTTCTAAATAATTTTGAAAATGGTAGACTACTAAGGAGATTAACTGATTTATAATGATAATAATATAAACTTATCATGGGCGTATCTGTGTACCTGAAGTAAGTTCATTTTTTCCTTAATTTTACTGAAAACATTTTAAAATGTTTACTGAACAGATAAAGAATTTTATTGAGCCTAGAATTTGAATGGTCGAAAATTAGTAAAATCAGTTCTTTTAAAACTACATATTTTATTTATTTAAAGTACCTGGCGTTGACCGTGAAAATAAATGATTTGGAGTAAAGTTATGAGGTTGTGATGTGTTACCCTACCCCCGCACAGTCATTTTCATCTTATCTTAAACGTCAAATGTGCAAAATTCTATCAAGAAGTACCAAAATTCAGCTTTAAAGAATGTGAAAGTGGGTAGTTTTTGGAAATTTCGTGAAAAAAAGGTAAATTCCTCTTGTTTTGAAGTTTTAAGGTCAAGTATGCAAATTTTTATCAATCTCGGAATAAAACTATAGATTCACATAAAAAAACAAACAAACAAACAAACAAACAAACAAACAAACAAACAAACAAACGCTATTCTTTATATGTATACATATATTTAATAGCTGAAGTACGCAGCGTTGTCCGGAGTTATTAATGGTTTGGAGGAAAGTTTTGAGGCTGTGGTCTGTTACACCCACTTCTACCCCTACCCCTACCCCTACAGACTACTACCCTACTGGACAGTTGTGCGGTATTCAAAATTCAAAAAATTCTTATATGGAATATGGTTCGAATATAAAATATTTTAATTTAAAAAAAAAACTATAAACTAACTTCAATAAATAAATAAGTTTACTTTGTGGTATCATCATTGAAGAGTGATGTACACAAAATATTTCTTAATAATTTTATTTTTAATTAAATCAGTAATAATTACTTTGATTAAAACCACTGTATTTAATACGTAAATATCTACATGTTTCAGGAGCGAAGTTCCCCTATTCAGGATAAACAATTTACCTACTAAAAATAACGACAGTATAAAAAAATAATAAGAAAATAGAACAAGTTAAAAACACGGACAAACATTAAAAATAAGTGATGAAAGTCGGTAAGCAATTAATTAAAAATGTAAAAAAAAATTAGAAAATTAAAAAAGAAAAAAACATTATAAAATATTAATTTAAATAAATCTTTATTTTTATTTTATTAATATAAAGAAAATAATAAGGTATAGAAAATAAAAGAATAAAAGTCAATATCATTAAAAATTATGTGAATATATATATACTATAAATGTAGTTATTAATGAGAAAATAAATTTGAGAGATATTTTTTAAAATAAAGTTATTTTACATCATTTGAAGAAGTATTTATTTTTATTTGCTTTTGCTGGGTTTTAAACCGGCGAGCGCAAAGCCCAACCCAAATAACATGTGACGATCTTGTCATGTTGTGACTTAACTAAAATTAGCTTCGTGATCACTTTCCAAGTAATACTAAACCTGTATATACAGTGCTAAACCAGTATCATGTTTAATGCTAGTTTAAATTACAATATAAAATATAATGTAATAATTATACTAACCATAGTCTCCGTATTCTAAAGCCGATGCGGTGTTGGAGTCAGTTAAAGCCATGAGGGGAATTGATCCAATTTCTATGGGAATTAAAGTTTTGAAATTCTTATGCATCCCTGTTACTCTCGCCTTAACCTGAAAGCATTAAATCAAATAATTGTTTTTTTTATTTATTTTTAATTTAATGTAAATCAAATTTAATAATGTTATTATTAAGTTCTGCAAGTATTTTTAGTTGTAATTATTGTGACAGCTGTTTCGGCGTTTAAGGCCATTTTCAAACTGTGGTTAATCCACATTGTGACGACTTATTTATATGATTTAATTTACTCCCACTCCTTTAAATTTGGATGGGTATGATTTATTATCGGTAAAACCGATTTAGTTAGAAAGCAATTAAAATTCTGAATTCTGTGAGGTTTTCACATTTATAATGTGTTTTTACTCGTATTTAACTGAGAATGTTTTCTTAATTGATTTATTTAAATGTGTTGTATTGTTTTGATAATGTGAACATACTGAGAAGCGGTGAGTATATAATTTTCCTTACTTTATTAAATAATGTTATATTAGGATCATTAGTTGGTTTGTTAATTTCTAATTGTTGAAGTAAATTTAATCTTAGGCCCTTTCTTTCTATATGTAATGGTTTAGGTTTGTTGTTGTCAAGCGGGACGTGATTATTTACTAAAAGATGTTGCGCATTTTGAAGAAGTGCTTTTATTTTTATAACATGAAAATTCCCATGCGTGATGTTTAAATGTGAATTCGGAGTGGATAACTTTTATGTAGTGAAGCAACGTGTCCCGTTTTCGACAGCACTCCTTTGTTTCTTCCTTCAGCCATATCCTCTGTGCTCTCAACACAGTAGCTATGGCTGATTTTTTACCTGAAGATTTTAAAATTTTATCTAAAGATCCAACCAATAAAATTGTTAATAAGGTTAACATCCTTATAAACGGTTTTAATGCCATTTTTCCCACTGAATGGTCCAAAAAAACGTCGTGGGTACCCAAGAGCTCCAGCTCTGTTAAAACAAATGTCAGAGTTTCAATTTTTCAAATCCTGCCGAAACATTCCAATTCTATGCCCGTTCAGTTTTGAGGTCAGAAAGTCAAATGTCAAAACAAGGACGAGCTTGACGAAAACGTTATGCCTCGACCACACAGTCGCCCAACGTCCCAACCCGAACTCGGTTCGGAGTTGGGACGTTGGCCGATCGTATAGTGACTATAAATCGGGCGACACGATCGACCAACGCTATAACTGCGAACTCCAAACTAGTGATGCCGTTTTAGCTAAAATCTATCGAACTACCAATATTCATAGAAAGTCTAAGGAAATTTATAACACTGTTGACACAATTCGTTTCTCATTAGGTACTCTTAATGCCGGAAATGAATATAACCCATAGTTGTTGCGTCTGTTTTAGCTCTGTATTTTATTTTTACGCACAGCCTGAGTCAGATTGCAGCGCAAAAAATATAACAACTAGCCCCGATTATACATAGGATTACATTCATTTCCCTATTGAGGTGATTTTTCATGAAAAACGGCGCTGTAAGAATTATCGAATAATTATTAATATTTTCCTTATAAGCATATTGCATATTTGAGGGTTAGTTATATATTTGAGTGTTTTTTCGTCATTATAAACTTAGTTCAGTCATGTTTTATCCTTCCCGCAGAACATCCGTCGGGATCGCCTACCGAACTCGTACTGAAAGGCTAATGTGTGTGGAGGCCGGTTTGTGCGAGTTGGGCCAACTATTTTGAAGATTGTTCCAACTAGTGTGTCACCGAGGCGCTCTCGGGCAAACTCGCCGAACTCGAGCTAACGTTGGGCCCAACGCGTACGAACTACCCCCTCTACACAATCGCCCAAACGTTCAAGTTGGGAGATTGGGCGATCGTGTAGTCGTGGCATTACATTTCAAATGATTTATCTAGTATGTACGTTACCTTGAGGAAGTACCATATCCCCAGAACGGAGGGCAAGTTGGGGTCTGAAGTGGGGGGCACCGCGGGCACGTAGAGGCTCACGTCCAAGTTGGCCTCCTGTCCCTTCACCAGTCCGCCGTAGCTATATTCAGATAGCCTCCTCTTCACGGCCCGCTGCTTCTTGAAGGGACTCGTTACCTTGTATACGGCAGCCTGTAATTAAACAAATAAATCCTTGTAATGGAGTGAATTTCTCAAGATATTTAATTAAATGAGGTAATATCTACAAATCTAAAATGAAAATATTAAACACAAAAAGACACAGAAGATAAAAATATATCAAAATGTAGATTTGACGGTCTCCGTGGTTGAGTGGTTACGATCCTTGGCTACGAATCCGGAGGTCTCGTGTAATTTTTATTTTTTATTAACCTGTGTTATTTCACAATTTTTTAATTTGATAAAAATATGTAACATTTTTGCGGGACTTTCCAAAATGGTAGATACTGTGAGTATCGTCCTGGTGAAAGGCCACTATTCAGAATCGAATTAACCTTATTTGGTGACCAGATTTGAATAGCCAGGGACTTCCCCACCTTTCATCTTCCCCATCTCCTTCCCCTTCTCAATCCCTTTAGCCTCACAACATACACCAATTGGGGATGCCATAGTCTTACTGGCTCCAGGCGGTTGGGAGCAGTTGGGACTTTTGTGTGGTATCATATTAAGATTTTTTTTTCTATTTGGGAATCGAACCCAACACCTCTTATTCTAACTACTGAACTAATGAAACCTTATTATTTGACGTCATAATTATCGATATCATTTAACACTTTCATTATCCTCAATTAATTCCGTTTTAAGGGGTGGGAAAGGAGGAAGGGGTGGTTTTTCAAAATCTCATTTATACAGTGAACTTTATATTGCCTTGAAAGTTAACTGGGCAAATTTTCGTAAAGCTTGGAATTAAACTGTAGATGTGTATACAAAACAAACACCGCTCGCCCGGGATAATCTTCTTTACATAATGGACTAGCTGAAATACCTGGCATTGTCCGGGTACTTCATGGTTTGGAGAAAAGTTTTGAGGTTGTGATCAGTTACCTACCGCACCCTTACCCTTACTCAGTAGTTTTCCTCTTATTTTGAACGTTGCGTGGGGGAAATTTCATCAAGAAGTTCCAAAATTCTTTTTGGGTGGAAAAGTTGTAAGAGGATGGTTTTTCGAAATATCATGTAAACAGTTACCTTCCTCTTGTTACAAAAGTCAAGTCTGCTAATTTTCATCAGGCTTGAAAACAAACTGTAGATTTGTACACAAAACAAACACCCGGGATATGTTCTTTGTATAATATAAGTAGAAGAAGATGATTAAAATGATATCATCGCTTACTAATTCCATTTTTCATATAATGAAGGCTCCTATATGTATATATATATATAAATGAACATAAACCACCCATTCTTTTATATATATATTTTTTATATGAATACCGCAAAAGAGTCCCAACTGCTCCCAACCGTCTGGAGCCAGTGAGACTATGACAATCCCAATTGGGGAATGTTGTGAGGCTGAAGGTATTGGAAAGGGGAAGGAGAATGGGAAGAGGAAGGTGGGGAAATACCTGGCTATTCAGATCTGGTCACCAAACACGGCTAAAAGCCATTTCAAGCAACGTTTCAATTCTGAATGGTAGTCTTTCACCAAGGCGATACTGATAGTATCTTCCACTCTGAAACGTGCGCAAATATACTATATATTTTTTAATTAATTAATTGTGAAACAACACAAACTAATTAAATAAAATTTACTTGCGCACGCCGGGATTTGAACCCGCGACCTTCGGATTCGTAGTCGAGAGCCTTACCCCTCGACCATGGAGGCCGTCAAGTAAATATAACAAGAAGCATAATTTTATAGCACCCATTAAATATAACAAGACGCTTAATTTTTAATCATCTTAATAAGCAACCACAAATTATCTATTAAACGTCTATTAATCCAGTTTTAAAGCTTTCGAAATATTCAAAGCTCTTTATAAATAGATTGTCATCAAAGCTTTTAAAGCGCAGACGACCCCTATTCTGAAATCACCTTGAAAACCTTCGCTTATCCCCATACTCAGTGCGGCGGCGTATATTCGATTATTTAGAAAAACCAAGTCTGAAATTTTAAATAGTTTGTTCATTTATTTAATATCAACGGTATAAATATACCATACACAATAATTACACGTTACAGTTAACTACAAGCATAAGAATATAGCACAAATAATTTAAAAAGGTAACTATTAAATGTGGCATTAGGTCGTACAATGACATCAGAGAGCATATAAAGAATAAAAGTTCATGAAGGATATAAAAGTAAAAGATATGCGTACATATAAATCATATAGTAAACTTAAGGTATATTATATATATATATATATATATATTATATATATATATATATATATATATATATATTTGATTGAAACTATATGATAGTATAGCCTTCTTGTACTTATCTTCCGTGCAGTTAAATAGATCCGCCACATCTGCGTATCTATTAGTAACTTCTTGTAATCTAGGTACAAGCGAGTGTTTGTAATGCTCAGTCCTGGTGTTGGTACATTTAAACAGGATTTTGGAACGAATAGCTCTCGTAGGTATAGGAAAAAAATTGTAAATGGTAGGAATTGTAAAATTGTAAGTTGTAAATTGTACTACCATTTACAATTTTGAACATAAATATTAAATCAGAAATTGAAGAACTAAATCTGCCTTCGCAATGCAAAATAATAAATAAAGTGGAAAATTTAATCAGTAATATGGCAGATACTCTCAGAATCGTCCTGGTGAAAGACTATCATTCAGAAACAAAACGATCATTAAAATACCTTTTTTCGTGTTCGGTGACCAGATCTGTATAGCCAGGTACTTCCCCACCTTCCTCTTTCCCATCTCACAATATAATCTCTTATTTTCACAAACTATGGAAACCGTTACAAATGTATGGAAAATTTAATGTTAATATTTCTGATTCTGATAATCGTCACAAAAAATGTGTTTATAATATTTTCATTAATAATTATTTATTTTTAAATCTGAACACTAATCGGTTCAAACTGACCATAACGTCAATAAGGTGTAGATAACGTCAGTGGCTGGTAAGACGGCTGTCACAGACGTGTGACGTCAACAACGCCATAATCACGAACAAAGAATTTGAACTCCTGTATCTTTATTAAAATCTTATTATCTATTCGTTTACTTTTATTTTTTTGTTTTTCTTTTGGTATAGGCACAGACTTTCAGCCTTTATAGTCTGCAGTCTGCACGCCTCTTAGGTACGTAGAAAGTTTTTCAAAGTATTTTTTTCAGGGACTGACCTGTATCAAGTAGAACTTCACCTCCATGATTGGCACCTTGCTGTCATTTCTGAGATGGCATTTGAATTCAATGTACTGCCCGGGAACATATCCGCTTTGGGTGAGATTAACTTGGATGGTCATACTTCCGGACTTCGCAAAGAACGCGTGGAATTTCTTTTCGTCCTTTAATTCTACGGGTTCCTGAAAGCAATTACAATTTCTCTTAAGTAAATTATCAAAAAAAAAACTATAGACTAGTTAAATATTGTAAGGTTGGGATATTTTTAGTATTGCTTTGAATACAAACAAATAATGGCGAAAAACCCGAAATATTTTCAAAACAAAAACAACAAAAAATATTATACTATTAAAAATAAACATTTTGCAGGTTTATAACTCAAGAAATACTACGAATGATTTATCTGAAAATTTTTTACGGATAATTAGGAAAATGTATAAGTATAGTATTTAATTAAACCACTTCAATTTAATGTATTGATCCACCGGTTTCGGAAGTACCATTCCTTTGTAAGGACTATATTAAAACGAAAATAAGATGTAAAATAATGACAGACATACATAAATATTTAGGTGGAAGGTGTAAGGCCAGAATTAAATAATTTAGATGCACTTTAAATTAGAAATCCTTAATTTTTTTTTGTATATTGAATAACCGACTAAATTTATCTCATAATACTATTCTAGATGTTTTTCCAGTGAACTATGACGAATTAACCGTTGAAAACAAACTATGTTCTCACACTGGAACTTTAAAAATACCCCTTTAAACAACTTAAGACTGAAAATCATCCTGTATCAATTACTATCATCGACATTCCTTATCGCCCGATGAATAATCGACGTATGTACTGATAAAAGCAGACATTTGAAGAATTTACGTAGAAGACTATTATTATATGCAATTATTTACGTAAATGTCAAATTTGACGGACGAGATTTGTCACTACTTTGCGCCTTAGTAAGGCTTAAGCGGCCAAATTAGCAGCTTAAATTTTAGTCATGATTTACGTACTTAACAAGGGTAAGGAAAGACTTATACGAGTATACCGGCCCCTACGGCCGTTCTTCCTAACCTCACTGAGCAACTTTTGAGTCGAAATTTTGCCTCAATACTGATCAAATGCACGAATATGCTTTTCCTAACGAATTTTTCGATGAAATTTCTGATTAATTTATGATATCGATTGTTGTGGATTAAGTTCCCCTCAATAAAGGACTAGCTATAAAAAAGTGTCAACAAGGTCAACACATGGCACTGAAATGTTAAATATCATTATAAGTTTGCAATATATTTTACGCGAATCTAATATTTAATGAAAAATATTTATTTCCGTTTTCGAATTGCAAAACATGCTTTTTTGTATATTTTAAATAATACTGAAGAGAACCTAAATTATTTTACTTACTATAAGCTACGTTTTGTCTTATTTTTTAATGGACAAGAAACGTCAAATGTCAAATGTACGAAACCAACAATGTGCTTTTGCGGCATTAGCAAAAGTCAAACCAACACTTTATTTTCAATATATTTTTAACGCACATGTTTGTGAAGTATAAAATGTTGATTTATGTATTAGTTTTAAAAATAAATGATACGTATTCATAATAAATACAATGTTAACTAATCTATGTTAATTTTGCATTGAAAGTTTTTACTTTGATGTCATTTTATTGTATATGAAAGTAGGCGGACACCTCCATAGACAATAAAGGAAAAAAATGCTTAGAAACAGGCAAACAGAGCGAATGCTCAACAAAACACTTGGCTGATCATTCGATAAGTTGGGAAGAACGGCCGTCAGTGTTATGAACAAGAGAGGAAGGGTATGAGAAAATTATCATGTGTAACAAAAAAAAATACAAGGAAAGACAATAATACCTTGAGAAACTGTAATAAATTGAGATTATGATGCCTCAGGACAGTAAAGCTGGCCCTCTGGGTCTGGTTGAACTCCAGCGTGCCGGGCCTCTTCAAGGTGAGCTTGGCGGTGTATCGCACCCTTCCGAAGATCCCCTCAAAGGAGGTGAGGGCCTCCGCGGGAATAAAGGCTGAGAAGTCGAACACGTGTTCACCTGGCGGGAGTTCCGTATGGTCTGGAAATATTTCATTAGTAAACATTATATTATAATAAAAACATTATAAGAAATTATCATATTATTATATCAGGAATAACTTATTGAAGCTGTACGCTTTATTGTAATATTAATAAAGGAGTAAGTTTAAGAAATGGACGCTTAGATGGTTTGCGCATGTAGAGCGAATAAACGAAGAAGCCGGGGACGTCTGAGGAAGACATGGCACGATCAAGTGAATCAAATACTTGAGTCGGGCCATGTTAGAAGTCGGAATAACAGAAGAGAATGTATGAGACGTCGTATGAATGTGAATGCATCAAGAAGTGTATCCCAAGATCGAGTTGTTTGGCAGTCCGTGCTTTCTGCCTACCCCTGCGGAACGGCGTGATAGTTAGTTAGTTTAATTATTGAATTTAATATCAATAATTCTCAATGATAACCAACACTCTTGTTATAGGCCACTCCAAGTAGTTCGTTATGTTTGGTGAATTAGCAATGGCGCAATAGATTAGCAATAGAGAGGCCTGTTGAGGGAGATCCTTTGACCTCTCCAGCCGAACTCTCTCGACCCGTCACCTTGCACTGCGGTGGGAGCGATGGAATCATACGTCCTTCACCCCTGGTCACAATAACCCACAGATTCCTACCCAACCCTCACACCAACTCTCTTCCCTTTCCTTAAAAAACCCTCCACACAGCATCCCCAAAGATGACACAGACCGTAAATAAAATTATTTTCCTCAGGTCCTCCTGTGTGCAAAGATGCAATTTGCAATAGTATAGCCGACGATTTTAGCGACCGTTTTGTACGCGTTGTTTCTTACTAATAACGGTTCATGGCTCATTTCCGTTGTTTCTATTATTTGAGACACAAATATTTTTTAAAATATTTTTTTCAATTTATACAAATATGTATAACATTACGTACAGATTATAAATGTACTGTGTATGCAGTATATATAAGTAATGCCATAAAGCGTGTAAATGTACTGTGTATGCAGTATATAAATGCAATGCCATAAAGCGTGTAAATGTACTGTGTATGCAGTATATATATGCAATGCCATAAAGCGTTTAAATGTACTGTGTATGCAGTATATATATGCAATGCCATAAAGCGTGTAAATGTACTGTGTATGCAGTATATATATGCAATGCCATGAAGCGTGTAAATGCGTTATAAGACGTACATTTTTTTGATAGACCGTATTTAGGAAATGCGTAGTTCTCACTACACGTGAGTTCACCTTAGCTCTCCCCACAAGTGAGTTCACCAATAAGTTCGTACGGCTCGCTCGACTAACAGGTCCTTGTGATGTAGTCCTCGGGAGTGAGATTTCGGTAAAAAGATATTTATTTGAGCCAGAATCTCTCACTGTTAATAGATTAATAGATATTAGAATAATAATTAGAATAATATTAATGTTAAAAGATAAATTTCATTAGAGCAAAGCCTCTACGTGTCTCCAAGGAAAGGGAATTGGTCATATCCAAAATAGATGGGTATAGCCAAGGGTATCGTCCATTGAGACGCAAAAATTAAAATCTTAAAAATTTATTGGGAACTCTTTTGATGCACAAAATGTAAGTTAGTTGGTGTGGGGCCCAAATGATAAAATTTGATTCTAATACAATAATACCAGCGTGTTGTATAATAACTTCAATGTTAGCGTATTTTGAAATGAAAATGAACTTCGAATTACGAAGCCTAGAAGCTTGTATACTCTGTTTACTAAAATATTAACCCATATTCCTGGGTGTAAAGTCACTTATGTAGGAATATGTAAGTACATTGTAATACGAATAATTTTTTTGAGCAGAATCAGATCTCAAAAGGTGTCAGGAAATTAAATTAAAGAAACAAAACTTTTTCTAACTCGTAATTTTAGGTCGGCGCTATCTTTTTATCTTCGTACAGAGCAATCCCATTAGTTATGAAACTCATTAAGGGACAGGAGAAATTTTAAATTACACAAGTGACATAACAAGATACAAAACAGAAGTAGAAATAGCACAACAACATAAAACAACAGAAAAGGATCTACAGTAATAATAAATATATAAAATTTTGCAGAAAAGTATACAAGTTCAACTTATAAGTAAAACAAAATCAAAGTGGCCATTCACAAAAAAATAAAATAAAAATAAACAAGTTTTCTAGAGAAATATACATACTCTTAGATGTAAACAATAAAGACAAAGCAGTTCAATAATTATAGTTCATGAGATTTGACATTAACAAAATCGTTACACAACATTTATAAAATCAGTTAATTCATTAGTTTATGAGAAACGCGGGGAAATAAACATGTTTCTGTAATATACACAATTTAATTACATCTATTATTTTCTCTATATTTTAAAAACAATCGTAATTAAATTCTTGTTCCTTACTTTTACTGTTCGATATCGTTGATTGCTGCTTTTCTGTAAGCAGATTATTGGTGACCTCAAAGTACTTTTCCTTTCCCGTGTAAAAAATTGTTACAGTTCCATTTCCGGTGTAATAAGTCTCGGTCCACTGGCATTTTGCTCCTCCCGTTATTGTTAGTTCCAGTGCTAAAATAATTTTTAAAATTTTCGAAACTCAAAGATTATGATGTCATAAAAGAACCAAAATAAATTCAAGGCATCTTCGGAACAAAATAAAATTAGTCCGCGTAAACTCAAAAACGTGATGAAATTTTCAGGCACTAGGTATGCACAGAATTAATGCAATATGGAACTCCAGTCTCCAACTCCATAAATACAAGTATATTTAGTTTTTTTTAAAGTTAGTTTTCATAGTTAAAATAATTTTCCAAGTCCGTCAAAACACTCTAAATCATTTTGAAGTTAGAATGTCAAATGTCAAAACAAGAATGAGCTTTACCATATGTAATTTTATATTCTATTTATAGTAAACCATAACTAAACATAAAAATAATATTAGGTACGTTTTTAGCAACTTTAACTCAAAGAATAATAATAGTATTGAACATTAATATTAACAAAATATCCACATTGACAATTGGCTTTCTCATGAATACTCTAATTTCTGTTATTAATAATAGTTTTTTTTTATATTGAACAATTATTATAGACAATTATTTTTATAAACAATAATTATTAGCCTGAAACACTCATCCAAATTGAAAAAACCTTCCGAGCAAAAGATAAATGTCGCCGGCAGGACTCGAACCCACACCCTTCTAATATCCGGTCAGATGCTCTACCATTGAGCTACGTCGGCTTATCGCAAACCCGCCAAGTTAATCAATATATACTAGTGTTTCATTCAATAATTACGGTTTTTTATTATATTTCACCTGTAAACAACCAATTTTATTGGTATGAGGAAGGCTTGTAACGGCTAAATCCCTCACCAGGTGACGTCGAGACAAATTATGTCTTCATTTTATTGGTGAAAAATGTTTTTGACTTGTCAAATATTTATTAATTGATAAACTAAAGTTTTTTATAAAAATAATTGTTACCCTTTGCGCTATGCACAAAAATCTTGTCTTAAAAAAAAAAAACTTTAGTTTATCAATTAATTATTATAGAGCTTAAAGTCACCAAATTCAGTTTAAATTTCACCAAAGCTAAAAAAATACGTATTTAAAATACAAAAAAAAATCGAAAAATAAAAATCTCCATACTAATCCAAAAACAGAATACACACGTGACGTCAGGTATTCCAAATACAATGGTACCAATATAACAAGGTGTTTTGATTAGACTAATATTTATTCACTTTTAAAAAACGTTTTATAAATTCTTCGTATAAAATTATATATAATAATTCAGAATCGGCGTTTGCGGATCTATATACTGTATTTTTAAAGTCAGAATATTTTTCAATCGAGTTCCTTATTGTACAGTTTTCAGTAGATACTTGTAACGTAAATACTGACCCCGAGTCTATGATTGGGATAATTGTCTACGGAAGAGATTGGTGAGTGGATGTCTATGGGAGACGGCGGACGGAAGGGAGCAACTCAACATGGCGGGCGACATAACCTGACTGGAGCGGTCGTGATCGACGTGTGTTTTTTGGGAGAGATTATGTATTTGATTTTCTATTTTGTTTGACGTCGGAGGGCGTCTACTGAATTTGCCCGAAGTGGGTGTGTTTTTTGTTTTATTGATTGATCGAGGGCCGGATTGTGAGGCGATGAAGCCAAACCGCGCGTGCCTGCTGCTGTGGTGAAAATCTCGGAAGAAGTGATGAGCGGACCAAAAAGGACATAAGGTAGCATCTGCATATTCCATTGTCTGGACCCCACGGAAGAGGCTATGGCGGATGGCGCTTCAGAAGAGTCGTCCTAGACTTCTTTTTGGAGATTACTACGATCGGTGAGCATCTGGACCTGGAGAGGCCTTCCATGATGCTGAGGAGAGGAGTCGGACCATGAGAGCCATCAATTTATTGTTTGAACCTTTTCGTGTTGGGATCAATCCTTCTCTTTACTCTTTTCTTTGCTAAACCATGATAGACGTGGTTATAGAATCATTAAATTTATGTTCTTTCCTTTTACAAGGGTTTTATTTACTGTATCAATCAATACATCCCACTTCCCTGTGCTTCACCATCATTCTCACCCACGAATCTTGAGATGAGAGAACATTAGCCGTCGTATCATTATTACGCTACATTATGGCGCCTCAACGTTTTTTGTGAATAATATTTAAGATATTATGGACACGGACTCGGGAATTGATGGGTGAAGTTCGTGTGGTGTGATGTATGGATTGATACAGAAATATTATTAATTATATCATAATATTGTTTATGTATATGTGTGCATACATGAGGTCAGCGATCACGCCATTAGAAGGTTGGTAAATATTAATTGTCGTAATTTTTGGCATATTTGTGACATTGTTATTCTTGAAAGAAACGGTAATTATTTTTGCGACACAGGCATTTCCTGGCGTCGGTAACTAAAACTAATGCAAATAAATTTAAATAAATGAAATTAAAATGATTCATGATTTTGACAATAGATGGTGTTGCGTGTACACGATTGTTTGCGTCTCGGATAATTTATAAATAAGTAATTTAATTCTGTTTACAATGGAGATTAACAACATTAACAGTTATTCGAAAGAGGAATTGTCCATTATTTTAGAGGAAAAAGAAATCGTTCCGGAGGCGACTCTTGCGGAAATGCGGGCACAAGCACGTAAATTTAACGCGTCTCTTAAAGAAGTTTTAGGTTCAAATAATAAACCCACGGAATCTCAGGTTACGAATATAACAAATAATTATTATTATTCAACAAGTGGCGAGATAGGAGTTTACAATTGGGATTTGAAATATGACGGAACCTCTGACGTCAGAGATTTCTTGTATAAGATAGAAGAATTGTGTAGAAGCAGGAGAACAAAAATAGAGGATGTTGTCCTCGGATTTGGTGATTTGCTGGAAGGAAAAGCAGCTACATGGTTTCGCTCTATATGTAAAGACAATCTGACGTGGAGAGATCTGCAGCAATTGTTACTAGCGCGTTACGAACGTGAAGATGCACAAGTGCAGGCGTCGCGTAACTTGTACAAGATGCGACAATCATCGGACGAGTCGGTAGCAGATTTTGTCGCGAATTTAAAAATAGCTAACTCTAAACTTGTTGACAATTTATCCGAAATGCAATTAGTAAAACTAGCCAAGCATAGTTTATTAAACAAATATGCAAGTGTACTTGCTTCAAGTGACACTTCCGACTTTAATAAATTAGTTGCTGTCTGTGAACAACTAGAAATGTTTACTGCGAAGCCAGCAATAAACAACACGCATAAAGGAAATACTAACACCGCTTATTTTCATAAGAGAATTAATAATCAATCTCCTTCTTCTTTTCCTGGGAATAGAGCCGATTTGAAATGCAATTTTTGTAATATACCGGGGCATACGTGGAATTTTTGTAGGAAGAGAAAATTAGGCAACAATTCTCGTAACAATAGTTCAAAAAACTAAAGTACGGTTTTCACCATCTTGCGTACGAAGATGTGGGGAAATCGGCTGAAGTTTCTGGCAATCTAAGGTGTTCAGGAGCGCAAACGATGGACGCATCTATGCCTCTGGAACACAATAGAAATGACACAAGGCCTCATGTTAATATTGTTATTTCGAATAGAATTTTTTCATGTCTTTTGGACAGCGGTGCTTCTGTAAGTTGTTTTGGTGGAAACACTTACAAATATTTTGTTAATTTAGGATTAAAAATAATTAGTTGTAAATCATTCGTCACAACTGCTGATGGTAAGCGTCAGGATATTATTGGCACAATAGAGGTACCAGTACCTTATAGGGAAACAACGGAAAAAATTATTTTCTTCATAATTCCTTCTCTATCAGCTACGATTATTTTAGGGGTCGACTTTTGGAAACAATTCCAATTAGCTCCGCAATTGTTCCCAAGGGTGGACAGCAGTAATTTGAAGAATACGGTGGGTGAGATTCGAAAAGTTACTGCAGCAAATTTTCTTACTTCCGGAGATAATCGTAAGCTGCAAAAAATAATTAGACAATTTGAAAACATATCTTTTGAAAAATGCGGATTAGGACTTACGCACCTAGTACAACATCATATCGAGACCACGGGTCAACCGATAAAACAACGATACTATCCTTTGTCTCCAGCACGTCAACGCCTATTAGAAGCTGAATTAAAAGATATGTTAGCTTTGGGAGTTGTGCGTCCATCACGTTCGGCTTGGTCTAGCCCGGTTCTGTTGGTAACAAAGAAAGACGGTTCTGCGAGATTCTGCCTAGATAGTCGTAAAATTAATGGCGTCATTCGGCGAGATTCATACCCACTACCTTATGTATCTCGGATTGTAGATAAGCTACGGGGTGCGCGTTTCATCTCTTCTATAGATCTCTCGAAAGCGTTCTGGCAAATTGCTCTAGATGAATCTTCAGCTCCTGTAACGGCATTTGTTGTTCCGGGGTATGGTCTTTATGAGTTTACGCGTATGCCCTTCGGCCTAAAAAATGCACCTAGTGAATTGCAACGTTTAATTGATAAACTGTTTGGCCCAGAATTTGATGATAACGTATTTGGATATGTAGATGATTTAATATTAATTTCGGAAAATTTTGAATCGCACTTAAAGCTTTTGCAGAAGGTTTTCTATCGTTTAAAAGAAGCCGGACTAACAATAAACTTAAAAATGAGCGAATTTTGTAAAAAGGAGTTAAAGTATTTGGGATATATTGTAGATTCGGAAGGACTGAGAACAGATCCCATTAAAGTAGAATGCATTAAAAATTACCCGATCCCGAAGAACTCAAAACAAATAAAGACTTTCATAGGATTATGCGGTTATTATCGTCGTTTCATTAAAGATTTTTCCACGAGAGCAGCTCCTCTGACTAAACTTACAGGATCAAGGAAAGGAGTAAGCAATTTTGTATGGTCCAAGGCAGCGGAAAATTCGTTTAACCAATTAAAAGAGGCACTGACAACAGCGCCGGTTATTAACTGTCCTGACTTCAAATTACCATTTGTAATACATTGTGATGCTAGCGCAGTCGGGATAGGCGGTGTATTAACACAAAATTTTAATGGTGAAGAACACCCGGTAAGTTATTTTTTCGCGTTGCTTAAACGTTCATGAACGTAATTATGGTGTTACGGAGCGCGAGCTACTTGCGGTTCTAGACTCTGTCACTCATTTCAGACCGTATGTTGAAGGAACACACTTTACTGTAATTACGGACCACTCGAGCCTACAGTGGTTAGTTTCTCTAACAAACCCCACAGGTCGTTTAGCTCGTTGGTCAACTCGTCTTTCTCAATTTTCTTTCGACGTTGTTCATAGAAAAGGTAAACTAAATACGGTACCGGACGCACTGTCGCGCATGGAGGTAGCATTAGTGACATCAACGGATATACCTACCACGATTCATTTAACAAACGATAAATGGTACAACACATTATTTACAAACTGTAAAAATTCACCCCAACGTTTTGTCAATTTTCAAATTAGGGGTAATGATCTCTTTAGGCATAGCAAAACTCGTTTCGCTCTTTGTGAAGATACGGCGTGGACGCTGGTTGTTCCTTTTGAAAAGCGAACCGAAATATTAAAACAAGAACACGAAGCGGATCTTTCTTGCCATCCGGGAGTATTTCGAACTTACAAAAAGGTGCATTTACATTTTTATTGGCCAGGAATGTACCAGGATGTTAAGATTTTTGTTAATCGATGTAAGACATGCAAAGCACATAAAATCAATACATCTGCGCCAGCGGGCATCTCTTCAAATCCTAAGATTGTAACCAGACACATGCAAATGCTTTCAATAGACTTAGTCGGTCCACTGCCACGTAGTTACTCTGGGTTTATGTATATATTGTCAATCGTAGATGTGTTCTCTAAATATACCTGGATTTTTCCGCTTAGAAATGCTACCACAAAAAGTATTGTAAAAAATGTAGAACAGCACATTTTTCTTGTTCATGGCGTTCCACAAACATTTGTATGCGACAACGGTAAACAATTTATATCTAAAGAATTTAAACAGTTACTGTCTGATTATAATGTGCCTCCACCTTTTTACAACGCATTTTACACACCTCAAAACAATGTCGTCGAACGCTATAACCAAACAATAGGTACAGCACTGTCTATTTTGTCCGAGTCTGACCAGCGTAATTGGTCCAGATTTCTGCCACATAGTCAGTCAGCCCTAAATAATTCGGTAAATTTTGCAACAGGTTATACGCCTTTCTTCTTGATGCACGGTCGTGAACAGGTCATTAATGGTAATTTTCACAAAAATTATGTCTCGACAGGCGTATCGGACTCAAGTCTAGAAGAATCGAGAGAAAACTGTGCTAAGAAATTAGAGGACTTGGCTCCTATATATGAAAAAGTTTCAGAGGCTCTGTTACAGGCTTATAGAAAGAATGCAAAGCATTATAATTTACGTCGCAAATCGGTAAATTATGAGGTGGGAGATATTGTGTGGCGGAAAAATTTTGTCCAGTCCAGTGGACCCAATTTCTTTTCGCATAAATTAGCTCCGAGGTTTGTACAAAATGTTATTAAAACCAAAGTCTCTAACTTAGTTTATACCCTTGCGGATATGCAAGGCAAAGTAGTAGGTAATTTTCATGTTAAGGATATAGTTCGTTTAGATTAAGTATTAGGTTAATTTTCTTGTAAGAAGCCAGTGTGGTAGCATGTGGGACTACCAACCCTTCATGTCGCTTCACTTGTTTCTTTAAAGGTGTTATTGTGGTCACATGTACTGGAGTTTGGGACCTTCAATACAGGTGCTCAGAATAAACACAAATTCTAATTTATTGATGATATTTTTTTGACACTTATCCTCATTAGACTAGAATAGAAACATATTATTTGTTTCTCTGATCTTTTAGATCAGTGGCGCCCTAACAAAATAAACAACAAAAAAAAACGGGGATTGATTTTTTTTGTTGTTTTTATAATAATTTTGATTATTTTTTTTACATAGGTACATACCAATGGTGTACCTCGAAAATTAAACTTAAGAATTTTCATGATATATACATATATATCGGATATTATTGTTGTCGCTACGGTATATCGGTTAATTACCTCTAATAATTCCGAATACTCTAAATGAAAGTTAAATCGGTTACCGGTCTGATGGTGTGTTACCTGACAATATGTATATATTTATAGTAGGTATTCTTTGTATTTAATTTGTTT
>JAHDVE020001285.1:0-47243 GCA_022606495.2 Halesus radiatus
GTTCATTCAAAGGAAAATGGGTTGATGCATAAGTTTGCATTGTTTTTAAGAGGATACATAAACTTACAAATTATATATTTCCCTCTAATGTTCACAGGAGATTGTTGGATGGAAGGCAGAAGAGATTCAAACCCGATGGAGAAAGATTTGGAGAAAAGGGAGGATGCACAATAATCTCTAAATTGAGCTGTTAAATAACTACTTTTGTAATGTTAACAGACAGCCCTTTCCTTGTAGGCGTGACAAGTATTTCGATGCCGTTTGTGACAAGAGTTCCCAACCTTCGAGTTCGGGAGCTATTTTTTATCTTTATTTTAATGGGGTTCGACTTCAAACAAGAATCTTATAAGAATTACTGATGTTGCTATTTTAGTTCTTTAAAACTTTGACTCTTCAAGCATTTTATGAACCCAATAACCGCCGTTTACATTCATCGGTGTGTGAAAAATCTGCGTTACAATTGCCATTCACACTGTACGGTGTAAAACGTGAGTATGAATGTTTCCATGATAATAAGTTCAATAGATGGGGCTAAATATTATTCATAAAATAATTAGAATTGTTTCTCAGCAACATCTTTCATAAAAGTTGATAAGTTATATTATTTACCCTATACAAAGAGAATTTTCTTTTGTTAGAAATAATGATATTTTAGTAGGTACGTCACCATTTTCTTTAGCAAACAATACACAACCTATTAAAATCAATAAATAATAATACTGTGTTATTAAATTGCCCTTTTATAAGTAATTACGAGATATGGTGTGTTCAAAAGAAAAGGTGAATTTTGAATTTTCGCGGGCTGTGTACATTCGATTATCGTTTTTTTTGTTGTTGTTATGTTGGTACACATATGTTTATCATATGTTAGCATTATCAGCCATTTTGGATAAGTGGTTTGTTTTTGACAACTGGAAAGGTTAGTCACGTTTTGGTTATTCTTCGATTTTTTACTAAAAAAAAATTTTGTAAAAAATCGAAAAACATCGATTTTTTGGATTTTTTGAAGAAATGCTGATAAGGACATAGAAAAAAGCAAATCTAAAATTTCACTTCAATCGGACTGATGATGCCCCAGAAAACGGCTATCAAGTTCCGACCAAAACTAGGAAATTCCACCATAGGATTAACATTTTTTTTCTAAAAAGATTCAATTTTATGGATTTTTTGAAGAAAAGCTGATGAGGACATAGAAAATAAAGCAAATCTAAAATTTCACTTCAATCGGACTGATGATGCCTCAGAGAACGAACCTAAAGTAAAAAATCGAAGAACACACAGAAACGTGACAAACCTTTCCAGTTGTCAAAAACAAACCACTGATCAAAATGGCTGATAATGCTAACATAATATAAACATATGTGTAACAACATAACAAAAAAAAATCGATAATCGAATGTATGCAGCCCGTGAAAATTCAAAATTCACCTTTTCTTTTGAACACACCTCGTATGTAAAAAAAAAAAAAACTCTTTCCAAAGCATGCTACCTTAGAAGCCAAAAACATTGTCAACTTAAGCATCAACCCTTTATTACTATAGTTACATTACATCTGTATACAGATCTACATAGTGCTCGTTCGCATTGGCTAGCGGGCATAGATGTGTTGGTGATTTTGTGTTCACAGATGAAATCTAAATATATACACTGTGACTGAGAGATAATAACTCTCATGTCCGCAGTCTACTCTGTACCCCGACACGATCTTTATATCATCCCATTTCTCCATTATGATAGCTTTTAGTTCATTATTATGTTATATTATTATGCAGTACATTATTGTTCACCTAACAGGCTCTGAGAAACCTGGTTAGGTGTTATAACACCATAAAGAAAAAAACAAAAACAAAAAACCGATTAATCCATCTATAAATCAATAGAATAATTAAACAGTTCATTTTGCTTCAACGAAGTACCTACGACAAATTTAAATATTCATAAGGAAAATTTAGTAAAAATATTTTTATTGCCCTCGCCCCCATTTCAGTCCTTCACTGGTCCCTTGTAGCCCTTCACCGCTCCCTATTTGTCCTTGAGGCCACCACCGCCTCCTTGGATCTCTCCAACACCCCTTGGGGGGTGATATCGCCCACGTTGGGAATCTCTGTTCTATGCGAACATGGAGAAAGAAATGCATGGTTCTCATGCTATGATGGTTAAATGCGCTAGTCAATGTGAATGAGGACAAACATATTATTGAACCACGCGTACTTGATAATCTAATATTTCTATTTTTGAAACTGATAATACATGGTGGAATTCCATTATAATGATATAATAACACACATACAAAACTTTCAGCTTGTTAAAGCCATCTTCAGACTGGTAAAAGTTAATCTTAAACTACGGTTTATATACACAACATGTGGGGTGGAGGGGTGGGGGGATAATACAAGGGATTTATTCTATTACATGGGTTTTCTTTATATTTGTCATTAAGTCTTCTTTTGACTGCCGAATTTCTAATTATGTTGGTTATTCCCAGTAAGCTTATTACCTATGGTTTGTAGTTTACTTTAATATTGTTTGGGGAATACCTTACAAGTAATGTGAATTATTAACATCAATTCTTAATTTAGACTCGTTATTATAATTGTTATGCTATGGGATTTTTTGATCAACATCTTTTCAGGAATAGTCTTATAATTAGGTTTTATATAAAACAGAATAGATATTTTACTTAGAACATATGATAACAATTAAAAATTACAATGGATATAGGAGCGGAGATTTGGCAAATGACTCTAATTGTTTATTCATTACGAAGTTGGGGTCTATTTTTTAGTTAGGCGGGTTATTTCTAATGATGCTAACCTATCAAGTTTGTGCCCTTTGTTACAAGTGTGGAGAACTTTAATGTCTCTGTCTTTGTCAAATGAGTGTTTGTTTTCTAATAGGTGTGACGCTACATTCGACAATTCACCTTTATCATTCACCCAGTTTGTAAAATGTTTTTTTATGCGGGTGTTGAATGATCACCCCCGTTTGACCTATGTAATAAGATGGGCAATTTTTTACCAGTCTGAAGATGGCTTTAACAAGCTGAAACCGGTCACGGTGAAATAAAATAAAAGTGGAAATAAGTTTTATATGTGTGTTATTATATCATTATCTTGATAATCTAGTTTTAAGTTGTTTTGTTAGTTTCAAATCAGTCAGTTCAGAGGCAGGTTGAGGAAGAGGATAGACTGCTTGCAAGAGGATTGGAGAAGGATGGGAAGGCCTGAGGACTGGAGTAGAGTAGCGTTGGATCGCATCCAGTGTATAGTATTTTTGGAGGAGGCAAATCTTTCCCTGGGATGTATCGCCGTGATGATTATGTTAGTTTCAAATATTGTCAACTGGATTAGTGAAGAGCGATGCTAGAAGCTCAGGTTCTGTCAGATTCTTCTTGAACTTCTGTGCTATTTCTTGAATCTTATGTCTTCTACGGACATGGGGCAGTTGATAACTGGAAGAAAAACATTTATTAATAATTAGGACTGTTAAAGACACAGTTGGGAATATCAAGTATGTATTACATTAGAATGACGTATCATAATTTTTGTATTGCCAGTCAAGCCAGAAAAGAACTATGTTGAGCAATTAGTCTATTCTGATAGCGATCCATTGCTAAAATGGAAATATGTGTAACTTCTGCCTTAGTAGTTTTGACAGAACAAAGAGAGTGTTCCATTGTAAGTGTCTACCAAATGAGTAATATGAGTTCTTTTTGTCATTTCGTTAAGACAATTTTAAAAAATTAAAGCAGAAAATATTTTTTTGTAATGTCTGTTGAATAATCCTCAAGTGTTGTTTTAACTTTACTTTCTAGTGAAATAAATGGATTTGTAAATAAAAAAAATAAATTTTTTAGTGTACACGTGATGTTCGGAAACTAGTAGTACAAACGGGATACTGGTTAATCTACATCACATAGAGAACCCAAAAACTTTTTATTTTCAATCTGAGGATACAGATCATAAAAAAATAATATTTTTTAGTAATGAAAGGGTTAAAAAAAAACGTTTGGAGCCGGGTCTACGCTTCCACGCATGTTAAAAGACAATAAATTGCTGAAAATAACCCTGTTACAACTGTTTTTTTTCTAAATTTGATGAAAATAAATTACAAATCAATAAAAATAAATGAATGAAATCTGAAATAAAAACAAGTTACATGTACCACAAAATTTACTGCGAATGGGACTCCAAAATTCACCAGTTTCAGGCTTGTACCACGAGTTTCCGAACACCACGTATAATGTCTGGTCATGAATAATCAAGACATTGGAACTCTACTTTTTGGGGAAAGTATTTTTGAACTTGATCAGTGGTTCCCAAACTTTTTTTAATTCGAGGCGCTCTTGCTAAATCCAGATTTTTCTCCCAGTCTCCCGAATCGATTTTCAAAGGTGTACTTTGCGAAATAGTGGCAGCCAATGATTTTTTTGCAAGGATCATTAGGTAAAATAAATAAAACCCATTTTAGATCAGAACAAATTTACAAATTAAACGGTGGTGCCGAATAGAGGTAACACCAAACCACTTGGGAACCACTGTACTAGACTTTACCTAAAGAGAACCCATTTCCAAGAGATTCAAATATTGAACTATGTGTATCTCAAAATAATGGTTTATGGAGATAAAATATCTTGACGATAATGCTTTGTTTATGAGATAGGAGAGAGAGAGGTAATAGAGGAATGTATTATTGTACCTGTCATCCTGCAGCCTGGCCCTTCGCGCCACATTAAGTGCCGTATGTCTGAGCGCACCGGGTAGCCGGCGCTGCTCCAGCACGGCTCCGTCGGCGAGGGGTCCTGCAGGGCAGGCGCCCCCACCGCTGCAGCCGCCCTCCACGCGAACCCTCACCAGCCCGCAGTCCAGGGGGCGCACCCAGATCACGCACACCGAGCTGCGGCGCCAGGACACGCCGGTCTCTGTGTGGCGCAGGAGGCCGTCTAGAATAATGATTCCATTAATTATTCTCATGTAATGTAAATACATATCATTTCCTTTGTGAGTACGCACGACCGTACGAAATGTGAAACTTTTCGAAATTGGAAATGACGGATGTGTTGAGGAAATTATCATAAAATCCAGACAAATGATTAAGTGCCCACCTATAATATATTTTAGCAGATAATTATTTCAAATCTACATTTGAAATGTGCGTACATATGGCTTACTTTGGCAGGTCATTTCTAAAAGCAGAAATATGTAAGTCAAGTTTCATCCTGCGATATTTCACAGGTAACAACTTTGTATTGCTAAATAATACAACCCTAACTGTAACCCGGTCAAATTATGATAGAACAGTAAATTTACCGAATTGCTTCTCCAGACATAAAGAATAGTTTTTTTTATTTGCATTATCACCCTCAAGACTTATGTCATCTTTGGGGATGTTGTGCGGAGGGTCTTTTTAAGGAAATCAAGTTTTAGGAAGGAAAAAAGTATGAGGGGTGGGTAGGAGTTGCTTACCGATAGAAACATCTAAATGATCTTCATAGCTCTCCAACCATACAATAAGAATTTTAGTGCACAACTGTCGATTACGCCTGCCGCTTCCTGAAAAAAAAATTTTATACAATTAAAAATGGTAAATTCATCACAGTTGATACGGAATAAAATATTTATGTTTAGACTTAAAAAGTTGATAAATGAATAACAGTGAGATGAAGGAGTGTTAATGATTAAGGATAAAGTAGATCTACAAAGATAAGTGTAGATCTACAAAAAGCATACGACAGAGTTGACAGAAAAAAGTTATGGAAGGTGTTGTCTAAGTATGGTGTGAATACAAATCTTATACAGGCAATCGCATCGCTGTACGAAGGAAGCGTTGCATGTGTTAGGGCAAACGGTGATTTTACGGGGTGGTTTGACATCACAAAAGGTGTTAAGCAAGGCTGCGTAATGTCACCGTGGTTATTCAATCTATACATGGATAATTGTATGCAAGAATTGAAAGAGGTGGGCTTGGGTGCAAAAATGAGTAGTCTGCAAGTATATTGCCTGTTGTATGCTGATGATGCAGTGCTGATTGCTAACAGTATGGAAGATCTACAGTCCCTCGTATCTAGGATGAACGAAGTATGTATGAAGAATGAGCTAATGATGAATGTAAATAAGTCCAAAGTCATGGTGTTTGAAAGAGAGTACGAAAACAGTATGCAATATAGTTGTGAATGATGAATACTTGGAGCAGGTTGATGAGTTTGTGTATTTTGGGAAGTATGTTTACGAGAGATGGAAAGACTGATAGGGATATTGAAAGAAGGGTGAATGCAGGAAACTCCATTAACGGAGGACTGGCGCAAACAAAAAGTTGTCCAAGGAAGCGAAGCTAGCAGTCCACAATGGAGTGCTGATACCAACCTTGATGTATGGCAGTGAGGCATGGAACTGGCAGAGGAAGGATAAAAGTAGACTGAATGCTGTAGAAATGAGATCTCTGAGACGAATGTGTGGTAAAACCATGTATGATCGAGTGAAAAATGTTGAGATTCGTAAGAATGCAAGGCTGATGTAAGCGTAGTGAGCAAGATTAAGAAAGGGACGCTTAGATGGTTTGGGCATGTAGAGCGAATGAGCGAAGAAAGGAGATAAGGAGAATATATGACGCGATTGTGAATGGAAGAAGCCGGGGGCGCCCGAGGAAGACATGGCACCATCAAGTGAATCAAATACTTGAGTCGGGCCATGTCAGAAGTCGGAATAATAGAAGAGAATGTATGAGACGATGTATGAATGTGAATGAAGCAAGAAGTGTATGCCAAGATCGAGTTGTTTAGCGGTCCATCCTCTCTGCCTACCCCTGCGGGGAAACGGCGTGATGGTTAGTTAGTTAGTTAGTTATAAAGTGTTTCAAAGGTCATCACATAATATGGTGAATATCAAATCGACATTAACACCAATATGAATTTTTTACATTACAACAGTCCCAGTTAAATGTCAATTCTCAGTCCGTTTTAGCTTTTATTAAAGTGTAATCAGCTGTATAATGTAACGGTAATATAGCCATATTTATCAGCTGACCACACTTTGATCGAAGTCAAGAATCCGCTGATTGTCGATTTGATGCTCTTTAAATATGAAGGAGTCTGAACCCCAACCTATGAATTCTTCTCCCCTGACTCCTTTCACCTGACAACATTCTCAAATATAGTCCCACTGGCTCCGGACAGTTGAAACTCTTGAATAGTTACCATATAAATAATGCTACTCACCAACAGAGCTGAAGCTTGAATTCGGTGAATGTTTCTCGAAATCAAGTGAAAGTGTTCTTGGTTTATCCGCTACACTGGTTTTAGGGTTGACATTGGGGGCTGCCACATTTGTTGAAGACTGGCTGTTAGATTCACTGACACTCCGTTCATACCAGTGGCCGGGGCCGGGATTATTCGACACGTCCCATGAAGAACTGCTGTTGGCTGAACCCATACTGCAGTGCGACGGACAATTCCCGTCAACGTCAGACTTGATGTTTGATTCATTGACTTCGATGTTGTCTTCGTCTTTGTCTGTTGGGACGATGAAGGCAATTTCCGAGCTGGCGTCGGCCCAGTACAGGATATGAGTGTCTCCGTTGTACAGGGCTCCTCCGTGTTCTTCGACTTCTACGTTAGTCTGACTGAGGGATTTTGCATCAAAGCTCTCGTGGAAATCGGGATCGACTTCCGAGGAAACCGTAGGGTTGTAGCTGGTGTCAATGTGGCCCGTCCACCCGGCGTGGTCTTTCACTTTTACTGGCCAGCCCAAACTGAAATAATTTTTTTTTTTAAAATGAGGCATGGAAGTTTACGCCGATAGCTTGCAGTTACTAATTTAAAAATTTGAAAAAGAAAATATCACACAAGAGTCCTAACTGTCTGGTAAATTGGGGTATGTAAATTAAATTTATTTTACATGTACATTTACAGAAAAAAAAAATTTAAAATGTTCAATTGTGCAATGTTTTCAAATAATAAATAATTGAAATAAATGAGCACTTCAAATTTAGACTTTGTAGCTTGTAATGTTTTCCTCACCCTCTCAGCATTTGCAGGAAGCCCTGGCTGACTGTCTCTCTCCGGCGGGTATTCCTCAGCAGCTGGTGGGGGGTTCGCTGCCCCCTCCCGCAGTAGAACACATGCGCAGTGGTGCTGGCACGTGCGCCCAACCGGTCCAGGGCTAGTAGTGATAGGCGGAACTCGGGGCTCGAGGAGTCTAGTGCCAGGAGACGAGGCACTCCGGCCTAAATCGGGAATATATAATTATTTGTTACTATGGCATCATCGAAGAGATAAACTGATAGAAGTGAGTTAGGGTGTGTGACAAGTTTTCTTTAATTCTGGTGAAATTGACGAAACACTTTCAAATAGTGAAATTCTTTTTTTAATCCTTTAAATACCGGAAGGTATTTGGTGTGGATGTGCCGGCAGGTCGCGAATTTTGCAGCAAAAAAATTAATAATATAATCCCTTTCTGATGTATATTAAAAATACATATTGAAGCCTTACAAAATATGTACATTGTATGTCATTTGGCAACAATGGCACTACACAAATCAAACAAAATATAATTTTTATTGAAAATTTACACAAAATTTTACACACAATCAAATAACATATATACCCTTTTCTCCCCGCCGATGTTCAAAAAGCCAAAATGTGAGAGAAACAGGCGAGCCGTCTGGAATTCTTGAACTGGTTCTGGAGGAACACACTCTTCTGGACTCTGGAAAACGATACAAAAATCATTAATAATAAAACAATTAATGTATTTTCATCCATAATACTTGGGGGAAAGCAATTAATGAGTGAGGAGAGGCAAAGCCAGCAATGGACGGAGGCTGCTATACTAGCCAAGTCGAAGCGATGGGTCCCCAACCCAAATAGGTCAAGGGAAAGAATTCAAGAATTTTATTAAAAATAAATACATATAATCGGTTAAACTAAGGTTATCTTACAGTTTGTGATTCCGGGTTTTCTCTTGCGGTCTTTTCAATAGCGGCCTGAGTCTCCAATAATTTGAAGAGTTGAGATGCAGCAGGATCGTTGAGTGACCTTAGTACAGCATCCAAAGATGGGAATGACTTGTCACTAGAAACACAAATTTTTACATCAATGCAACACATAAATAACAGTATGAAAAAATCAATAAAAAAGATTATTTAATTTATTGGCATGACTGATTGAAGATTACAAACCTAATTGAAGGTAATAACAGATTTCAAATGCATGAAATGGAAAAAGACACAGAAAATAAATGACTTACAGAAAAGTCAATAGATGTCCCATATAAATAAAAATCGAATAGGTATATCCGAGACATTTCATTTAAAAAAATAAATTTAGGTGGTACTTATTTAATTATTTACCACACAAGAGTCCAAACTGCACCCAACCGTCTGGAGCCAGTGAGACTGTGGAATCGCTAATTGGGGTATGTTGTGAGACTGAAGATATTGAGGAGGGGAAGGAGATGGGAAGAAGAGAGTTGGGGAAGTACCTCCCTATTCAGATCTGGTCACCAAACATGGATAAAGCCATTTTAAGCAACGTTTCGATTCTGAATGGTGGAATTTAACCTGGGCGCGATACTGACTTTATCTACCACTCTGGAACGTGCCGATTATCTAGATTGCAAATATATTCAGGTAGAACTTTGCAATCATATAAAAAGATAGCAGCCAAAAATATGGGAATTATGTAATTGAAAATAATATTGGTAATTCTTAAATTGAAATATGATATCGACAAAAATGACCGAAAATAATAAGGCTTCATTAGCTCAGTGGTTAGAGTGTTGTCCTCGTAAGACAGAAGTTTTGGATTTGATTCGGAGATACGGCCGATACATTTTATTTTCTGTGTCATATTTCATTTGAGATTTGTTAATATTATCTTCAATGATAAAAAAAAAAATTGAAACCATTTAGATGTAAGTTTTTATGTGGATAATTCAAAAAGGCCATTTGACACATTGGTAGTTAACACCGAACATCCTCTTCTTTCAAATTGGTATATGTAGATCACACTTTGAAGGAGATTCATGACAGTTTTGTCTTACGCTGCAGATGGGGGCCCTTGAGGCAGGGGCAGGCAAGCAGGGGCGGGAGCTGGGCTGGGCTCCCAGAAGGGTACGGGACGGGCGCCCCTTAGGCCCCCCACACGGCCTCCGGCCCTACTGCGGGCCAGCTGGCGCAGCTGCAGGGTCCAGGCGTGACGGCCGAAGGCACCACGAAGAATTACTAAAAAAAAAACATGTATAGTCAAACTTGGTTATAACGAGCATGAGAGGACTGACTAAATCTGCTCCTTATGTCCGTTACTCCTTATATCAGAAACAGTTTTTTATTCATTTTATCTATGTACCTACCTACCTACCTCTACTATCAATATATTCACTAATGTATAATATATTTATGAGTAATACTTATTAAATAATAATATTAGAAAAATGTACACTATTGTTGATAAAATTTATAATCAATGATTGTTTTAAAGATTTCTTTTCCATGATTCTTAACTTCCTTATAAAAAATATTACTAAATTGTCCATCATATTGTCTATCACTATCTTGGAGGTATTGTTTTGGCTGTAATCCCCCACCTGTCATAAATCACTAAGCGCCATTGTTATTGGTTTCGGATGTAAAATTTTACTTGCCACAAACCAGTGATGCACAACCCGCGGTCCAATTTGTGCGCCCGTATATAAATTTCGTATGACCCAATTCATTCAGAGAAATATCAAAATGTTTGTGGTCAGTCTTGAAAACCCTGGATGAGAATGTTTTTATCGAGTTTTTGTAATCCACACCGCACGTCCAAATAGAACAAAATTCGAAGAATCACAGGAAAATCAAAAATTTTCCAGAAATGTAAAAATCATGAATTTCGCTCAGAACCTCATACCCACTCAAAAAAAAAAACCACTTGTAGGTAGCGAGCCGTGTTCGACTGAATATACATACATAAATATTTTTCTTTATCATTGTGTTATTTATTGGCGTTTTTGGTGAGAAAAGAAATATTGCTCAGAAGAAGTCAGTGTGTTATTTATGATAATACTACAGATTCGTCACTCCCTTCAAAGCTTCAACACTATTTTTCTTTTGAACACAATACATAATTATATATTTTTTTATAATTTCCAATCGGGGTATGTTGTGAGGCTGAAGGGATTGAGAAGGGAAGGAGATAGGAATATTCAGAGGTGCCTGGCTATGTCACCAAACACGGCTAAAACCAAGTTAAGCAATGTTTTGATTATGAATGGTGGTCATTCACCAGGACAAAAATCAGAGTAATTGCAACTGATCGAAAAAAGTCTTACACGGATAATACAAATTTGTGCAATTTTACCGTATGCATGCACATATGTATTTTAAAAATAAAACAAAAAAGGATTTATGTTTACCTGTAAGCGTTGGTTGAGGATCTTGATCATTTGCAAGCGGTTCTTCCAAGAGAGCCAATAGCGTACTGTCATCTGTCACAAAGTAACGGAACCTGGAAGGAAAGCAATAATTCATAAATGAGATCTTTCCGTTCACGAGGTAGAGTAATGAGTGAAATGTACGTGCTGCGATAACCAACCTATGAATGACATTGTGTGGAGCGGAGGCGCAGTGCCTTGCAAGGGAGTGCTCTTCCAGAAGAGATCCCAATGAGGCTGCTCCATTTGCGCTCGGGAAACCACCAACCTAAAATAATTTTTAAAAAATACATTTTTTGATAAATATTTTTTAAAAAGAAAGGCAAACATTCTCTGGTTATGATAAGTTGACAATATTTGAAAATTTCCTACTACCACTGTAGTAAGTTTGTGTCGTGATGGAGGACTTAGCCAGTTGCAGAATTAAACTTACCCAGAAGCAATGTCAATTCAGTCACTGGCCGGTCTCTACAATATTATAAATACATATATTATCTAACTAACCATCAGGGGTAGGAAGAAAGGACGGATTGCCAAATAACTCGGTCTTGGCACACACTCCTTGCATCATTCGCATTCGTGCTCTTCTGTTATCCTGACTCTTGACATGGCCCGACTCAAGTAATTGGTTAACTTGATCATGCAATGTCTTCCTCGGGCATCCCCAGGTTTTTCATTCATTCACATCTTATATTGTCCTTACTTTTTTTTTTCATTCATCCGCTAAGATGCACAAACCATTTAAGCATTCCTTTCTTAATCTTACTCATCATTTAGTCTCACTGGCTCCAGACGGTTAGGAGCAGTTTGGGACTCTTGTAAGGTATTCATATAAAAAAAAAAAAATCATGCTCACATCGACCTTGCATTCTTTGCGAATCTCAAAAATTTTCATACGGTCATACATAGTTTTAAGACACACACCTCAGGGATCACATTTCTACAGCATTTTAGTCTACTTTCATCCTTCCTATGACAGTTCCATGGCTCACTGCCATACATCAGGGTTGGTATCAGCACTCCATTATGGACTGTTAGCTTCGCTTCTTTGGACAATTTTTTGTTAGCGCCAACAGTGTTCAGTTCTGCATTTGTGCAGTTTCCTGCATTTACCCTTCTTTCAATATCCTTATCAGTCTTTCCATTTCTCTTAAACATACTTCCCAAATACAGAAACTTACCCACCTGCTCTAAGTATTCATAATTCACAACTGTACAGCACACTGTTTTCATACTCTCTCTTACAAACACCATGACTTTAGACTTACTTACATTCATCATTAAATCATTCTTCATACACACTTCGTTCATCCTAGATACGAGAGACTGTAGATATTCCATGCTGTTATTTTACGAATGTTAGAATGAATTTGTTTACATATTTTGTCAATAACATCTTAGTGATTGGTTTCGAACCTTTACAACATTATTGAAAATTAATTTATAATTTTTCTAATCATAAATTTATACAACGATTGCGATAATAATCTAGTATTGAATTAAGGGGAAAGAGTATATGTAGATACTTTTATAAAATTGTGAGGAAAAAAATTACCTGTTCCAAAATCAGGGCGAGCAAGTTTTCAGCAGCGTCTCGAACTCTCATTGATACAGGCTTCAATTCTTTCTCATCCTTCATCTTGATTGGCTCTCCTGGTTTCCCTAAAAAAAAACATCTTCTTTTAGCACTATGCACATTTATTTGAAAGCGCTTATTTTCTAGTGAAATTTGAAGATTAAATATATGTACATAAATACATATTTAAACAATATTTATAGCTTCTATTTAGCTTCTTTCAAACTGGAAGACATATCGTTATAGGTACAAACGAAATTGATCTGCGTAAAGTTTCCACAGAAAAAAACCATTAGAAACATTATTTTCAGAATGGACACATATTGGGTTACTTGGATGAGCGGGATTGAGTTTCCTGTCCCGAAAAATATCACGAACAAATGAATGCATTTCAACCCATTCACCATTGAGAATGGTCTGACACCCATGCTTGTTACACAGTTACAGCCATTGGGCTCAATCAGTCATAGCCTATCTTAACAAACGGATTGCAATCTTTGGAGCACAGACTCAGGTGGGAATGCTGTCCTTGTTTTACCGGTATCTCATTGGAAGATGCTCTGAGGAACTAGCGTCATTGATCTCTTCGGCACCGGTGCACAGTCAGAAAACACGTCAAACGCGCGCCCAATATTTGTCACATGAGAACAGATCACTTCTACGACTCATTCTTGTGTTCAACAGCTCAGCTGTGGAATGATCTGCCGGCCTCTGTGTTTCCTCCCTCCTACAAAATGGGTCTCTTCAAGACTCAGGTTCAGTCCTTCGTATTCTCCAAAAGATCCTCCACATAGATCCTCAAAGATGACATAGGTCTTGAGGGAAATTATTTCTGAGGGCCTCCTGTATGGAGTAACCATTAAAAAAAAAATAGATGGTTTGTAAAACCCTTTTAGGGAATTTCTCAATGGATGGTGAAGACTTCATAAGTTGTCCAATATTCAGTTGTACCCATCAATTTATGCTGAGAAGGGGAAAGTGTAACAATTACCTTGACTCTTGGAGCCAGAGATGCCCAGCTCCACCACCTCCATGACGGTGTGCAGACAGTCGGGGTCCTGTAGCAAGGGCGAGGGTGCGGGCAGCCATGCGGCCAGGCACTGGTAGGCCGCCACCACGGATGAGTGGACGTCACGCGAGTGACCCGGTGGGGGGCGCGAGCACTGCACACTGATGTAGTCGCAGATCCAGCGGACGGCGCGCTTGCATTCCAGGCTGTCTGGAATGTTTCAAATGCATGATGTCTAATGGTTCCGACAAATTAACATAAAACAAGTATCACATTCATTTCATTGCCGGAAATCAGGCGTTTATTATGTAGACGTACGTTCCATACTTCACTAGACAATATCTGTACTTTTTTCAGGTGAACAAAAAGATGACGTAGGTCCTGAGGGAAATGATGTCTACCAGGATCTCAAGTGTAGAGTTAATATTAAAAAAAAAAAAAAAATCTGCTGCTTGTAATTCTAACTGACCTACTGAAATATCACAAATCAAGCTTATTTATTTTCTAAATATTCATTTTCTTCTATATGAGAGTATTACAAGTGTGAGATATGAATCTTCCAATCATAAGTATAAATGAAACAAGAGAGAATATAATGACAGACACCACATGGGACACACAACATGACTAAATTAAACTATACAACTTACCTATGACGATATCTGAAGCATGCAACATTTTAGAAGTGATCAATAGAAATAGAAAAAGATAACACAGGATTAATATTAGAAAATACTTATAAATAAATCAGCAATGGGCATAATCGAGATATTCCCTTTTAAATAAAAACAAATGCAAATTTATAAAAAAATGCTCAAAATTAGACACAAAAATTATCGACATAATTTTTTTAGACATCCAAATCAAAATCATCACTAAACAAACAATTACTCTTTTTCTTCTATGGTGCTCTCTCCTATCAGATGTTGGCTATCATCTGCGATAATTTAACCTGCAGGTCGCAGCCCAGAACAACTCCGCATCATGAGACAAATAAAAATATGTATATGAAACTTATGTCATTTCTATTGATTTTTTATAATTTCAGTCAATTCGTGGAGGAATTCCATTGAATATGAATTTTTTTAAATAAAAACTATTTGCAAAATATTTTAATATATCATAATAGGTACACATTGGGGTAATATCATTCGTACAGTTCTCCTTAGATTTTGTCGAATAAATTCCTAGTTTCATTTAAGTCTGGTAATTTTTATGTATTTACTATTATTGCATACAAGTAAAGCTAAAATACAACGAATATATTAAAGAAGAGTCAGCCTTTTTCTCCAATTGACTATTCATTATATACTTATCGTCTACTTTCCTTGTCAGTCTATTGATTTCTAATGATTCAAATTTTTTTTTTTCCCCTTATTGCACACATAGATTTAGCTTAAATTGTACTAGTCTGTAGATGCCCGTTGCAAGGTGAAATCGGTCCGGTCTTAAATAAACAAATGGAAGAAAGTTACAAAGATTTTAATTTAAAAAAAAATCGTATTATGAATTTCCATCGAGTTTGTGATTTTCGAATATGCCCATCACTAATATGAATTTATTTTCATAATACATACATATACATATAATTAAAATACACACTTGAAAAGAAAAAAGTAAATACATTAAGAATCCAAAAAAAGATCTATGAAGTTATTAAGTTTCCAAAACTGAAGTACAAATCTAAATATTTTAGTTTAGATTAATGTAACTTGTCATTTAACATGAAAATCTAACACTAATATGAATATAGCAACATTTGATGGGCAAAACAAATTTGTAAAAAAAAACTATGTACATTAAGCTTAGGGTGCTTTAAACTCTGACAAATTTGATTTACAATCAAATAGGCAATCAGTGCAATTTTGATCTGTTTATTGTCAACTTTCGGCCCTTTTCCACTTTTTATAAAACTGTAATCAGCCGTCAAGCATAACGATCATGCTGTTATGCTTGACGGTTATGACAAAAATTGTTCAAAAGCTGAAATCAGCCTAGGATCGGCGTTTGAAGGGGACAGTTAAAAAATTAAAAATGACGCTGATATTGGATTTGATAATGTCAATAAAATGAGAGAGTTTGAAACATCCCAACCTAAGAATTTAATAGAGATCTATGAAGGTATTATTTATTAACTGGTTTGAAAAAATTGCATTTAGATTCACGTAACTTGTCATCAAACATGAAAATCTCATGATGGCGATTGACTTGAGCATTCGCTCATTGTGAACATGTTCCAACAAGAATATTCGCTATGTCAATACAGCGAGCTGAACAGCTCGGGGGCAAGTGCTGAGCGTGCTCCGACCAGATGTTATCGGTTTTCTTAGCGAATCCCTTTGAAATATTCGCCATTCGGCACAACAAATGTAAATTTTGTTTTGCATTTTCTTATTTGTCTCCAAACACCTTTCTTTTCTTCTTTAAATAGCAGTATCGGATTAGAGTGAACGCAACACATAATCTTTACGTTCACCATTTTGACTCAGAATGTGGAACACGGCTGAGCCGAATATTGGCGTGAATATTCAGGCACCGTGAACATTGCTCGAGATGAGCGAATATTGGCAAAATATTCGGGCAAATAATTACAACTAGCGAATGCTCAAGTCAGTCTCCACCTTAACACTTTAAATTAATGAAAATATCGATGACTTAAAGCCGAGACATTATATCATTGTATAAATGTTGTAGGTATCATGTATGTATTGTATTAAAATGTAAAAGCCCAAATAGGGCGTGAATAAATAAATCACCACTTTTTGGCGTAAATGAGTTATGAAGTAGACCAACATTTTCCAATTCGGGGTGCGCGCTTGGTAGCTAGGGGGTACGCCAAAGGAAAATAAATAATGGCGGATGTACAGTACATTAGGGGTACAAATTAGGAAAATGGGCTGCCAAGGAGTATACAAGTCAAAAAAAGCTGGGAGCTGCTGAACCAGACTACCAAGGATACCTCAAATTTGCAAGTGTAAAAATATGGCATCTATAGCTCACACCAAACATATTTTGTACATTTTTCGACACGCTAAAATGAAATTTTTAAAGAGTTACAAATTTTTTACATTGTATTTCAAAATACATAATATACATCTTGGCTTTAAGTCATTGATATTATAAATTTGCACATACGTATTTTGAATATGTTCATACCTGATCGACTGTTGTGCAGTCTGGCTAGACCGGCCAGGAGTTCCAACGCCGCCAGAGAGACCACCAAGTCAGACTTCCAGGAAGAGATGAGGCGGTGACAAACCAGGTAAGTGGCTCGCACTAGCAACGCTGCTCCTAAAGTTGGCAATGTCATTAGATAGTGAACATTCAAACACTCATTTCCATCGAGTCTAAATAAATACATTAAAAACACAGGCATGCAGAAATTTTTTAATGTTTTTGCATGATAGTGAGTGTTGAAGTCAAAAAATTCATTGATAACCATTTAAAGCTTTACGTTTCAGTATGGTATTAATTATGTATGTATTCATAGTGTTTCAATAATAATTATTATTGTATATATAGGGTGTTAAGAGACATACCTGATTTACTTTAACCAGTGATTCTTCACCTTATTTGGAGTAAAACATGTAAACGAAATTTTGGTCTCCGTGGACATTTTTATTTATTTTTAATTCACTTAAAAACATGAAAATCAGTATGTATTTGACAGTTGGGGTCGAGGCGGGGGGGTTGGGCGGTAACATGGCTTAGAGACTAGTGAAAAAAAAGATTTGGTTGTATTTAAAAAAAAAAAAACCACGAAAAATGTCACCGGGGACCAAAATTTCATTTACATTTGTTACTCCAAATAAGGTCAGGAATCACTGGTTAAAGTAATCACGTACGTCTCTTAACACCATGTATATGTACTTAGATACTTAGTATGAAGGGTGTCCAAGTAATTAACGTATTGCTTATTTTTTTTAGATTTAAAATTGATAACAAAAAAGGAAAACGTCCATTTCTGAGGGATATTCATTTGGTGGCGTAATCATTCTTTATAGAGATAGCATCAATTATGAAATAAGTTACCATAATAATATGAAATCGTTGAAAATACAAAAGTATGGGAAAAGAGGCAACATAAAATACCATTCTCAATCATGTATATAAAATTTAAAAATATATATACCGTGGTGAATATTTAAATCACACTCAAGATGTTATTGACACTCCAGAAAAGCGATAAAACATAAAACAACAAAAATAAAATACGACAGTCAAACAACGAAAAGATGGAACAAAAAATTACCAAAGCCATGTGTCGATGGTTCAATGTCTCTTAAAAGCGAATCTGCGTTTGGGAAATCGTCGATGGAGGAGAGCGCCCCGTGCAGGCTGTCCGCAGAGCTGGTCCCGTGGCCCGCACTGCTCTCCGACCTCCCTGCATCCACCACAGTCAACACAGGCACAAGATATACACAAGCCAAGCCACGTAACGGGTGAACGGTTCGAGGTACACAGAACATTTCACACAGAACATACTAAACGAGACACAGGGTTCACGATAGTTACATGTGGACCCAAGTCAGATTACATCATAGTATGGCAGTACCATACACTATCCCCACCAGTCAATTCACATTCCAAGCCGTTAGAATGTGCTTTTCATGTGTGAACTTTGGTAATGTAAGAATTCCGTAGTAATGACATCAAATCGACAATTAGCATCTGTTAGAATTTTTAATTTTCGAATGACGCTGATTTTCGCCCCATTTCAGCTTTTGTTCAAATTGTGATCAAGCATAAAGGTCATGTTGTTATAGTTGCTGGCCAATCACAATATGATCAAAAGCTAAAACAGGCCGAGAACTGGTGCCGTTCATATGTCAAAAATTAAAAAAAAACATATATTGCTGATGCTGTGTGGAGGGGTTTTTTTAAGGAAAGGAAGGAGAGGAAGTTCTGGGAAGGAATCTGGAGGGTTAAAGGGTTTCCCTATACCGGCCTCTCCCGATCTGGCACATCACGCAGTTGGTGGGGAGACACATCCGCCGCCAAGATCTGGACAAACCTCACCGCACGAACCTGGGCACCCCTGTTAAGCCACTTGCAGTAGCAAACCACTTGGGGTGACGTATGGCAGAGGTATTGGTTATCCAATTAATGGTTTCCGGGGCGGTGGTAAATGACACAGATCGTCGATTTGATGGTCATCAAGGAGTTTGAAATACCTCAATCTTACAGCATTAATTATTTCTAATTTTGAAACTGTCAATTCATGGTGGAATTCCATATTAAAATGAATCTTTTTGATTAAAAACCCTTTGTAACCCTGTTCCATTTATTTATTTTCGACCGGACAGGTTTCACCCTATCACGGGCATCGTCAGACTGGCACAATGAATGTTAATGTATAAAAGTTACAAAGGTTTTTTTATCAAAAAAAAAATCATTTCTTATAGCATTACTTACAACAAACTAACGTTTGTAAGCATTGGAGTGGAATTCGATAACGAGCCATGTTATGAAATTAGCACTGGTTGGGTTGTTTCATTCTGAATATTATATTACAAGGCTCAACTGGCTTACATCAATGGATGATATATTTTCTGTCAAAGAGATATAACATAACTTTGCATTGTGTTTGAGATTCCAAACACAGTGAAATCTTTCAACAAATTGATCTCTAATCTGAAAACTGTTGTAAAATGTTCTGTTTACCAATTAACACTGGCAGATTGAAAATGACATTGTACCAAATTAATGTGTTGCGTGTGATATGCAAAAAATACATAATTATTACAAAAAAATCATAAAAATGGTTTTCATAATATTGCAAGATTCTTTAATTTTTTTTCAAATGAGATTCATTTGTAAACATATTCCAAGTTGGACACAAGCTTCCTCTCCCGAAATTTTGCTAAACAAGGCTGAAATAAGCAGTAAATTACTTCCCGTGTTCCAGCATGTATTGGTTTATTCATTAGAAATAAATTAAAACAATGAATATATAAATACATAGATAGAAAATTAGTAATCGGAAAAAAAATCTAGACCGATTCCTGACAAACAAATAACAAATGTCAAAGACCTCAGTGTTGCCATAGTAATGAAAGTTTTTAGTTCCAACTGAACAAATGTTTACATTTCATTGCCAAACTGTAAATATTATTGAATTACCTACTTAAATTAAAAATTATATCGAATTAATTAAAATTTATAAATGCAGGAAAAACATTAATCACTTTTGATAATTACATAATTGAAAACATATATTTTTAATAAAAAAGTGCAACAAACGTGATAGTTTCTAAAAAAACTTACTGTGCGTAATATGACAACATAAGGCACTAACAAATTTTAGTAAAACAACTAGACAAACAACTATGTATTACAAAATAATATAAAAGTAAAGCGGGTATAACATAACAAAATATTTTATACGTCCCAGGGAAGAACTGATGGCAGAAGAAGTTAATTCATGTTCAAGCTCGAATGCTTCCATTAACAAGGCATGAACATGATGACGGATCATTTAATAAAAATCAAGAGGAAAATATAACTTTTAATCCTGGATAAATTTTATATTGTGGATTCAGCAACCCAGGGTAAAAAATAAAATGTAATTAAGATATTCGTGGAAGTTTCTATAATGTAATGGTGTATACATTTGCCTTCTTGTCAGGTATGTGGGTTTCATTATTATTACAGTGCAAAAACATATCGATAAAACAATCTGTTTGTTGTGATATATTTTTAAGTAGATTTATAGTTGCCTTCATAGGAAGACTGATCATTTGTTTTTATAAACCAGATAAACAGATAAGAAGTAAGAAATCGCTAAAAAATAAACTATTTTAGGACAAACCTCAAAAATATTTGATAAAAATTAATATGTAATCATTAGAGACCTGAAAAAGTCGTGTTATTTTTCGGTGAAATTTGCATTATTTTGGTGAAATTCGCATCACTTTTGTAGAAATTAACATTATTTTTAAGAATATAGGGTTATTTTTTTAGTAAAAACCGTGGTATTTTGCAATAAAAGATGTGATATGTTCTCTTTTAGGTATTTTGCAACAAACGTGAAAATTTATTGTTTATTTTTTTCAAAATCGAAAAAAGAATGACAGTGAGCGGCATTTTCGACATGAAGTTGGCTGTGTTTTATTTTATGGATATTCAAGCTTGTCAGAACCATAGACAAAGAAATATTTAGAACATATAACTTTTTTCTTTTAAAATATCAGAAAATCACATGAAATAATATGAAAATTTATAACAGCTATTTATGCGAAAATTGCGAATTTCGAGTTATTCGTGTGAACATGTCGAAAATCGAGTTTTCGCGTAAAAATGTCGAATTTCATGCAAAAATCGCACAGAAATTTTCAGGTCTCTAGTGACCATCGTTGTTTTACCCTGGATATTCTTCCTCCCAAAAAATTAAAGTCCTGATTGAAAGCAAAGAAACTGTGTTTGACTAAGAAATTATCTAAGAAAAATGTAATAATTTAACACATTGTTTGCGGGCGTTTTTTCATCAATCCATGCCGAAAGGCAGGTGAATTGTTCAAATTTGTGCATGAAATTACATCTTACGTAAAATAGCAATAACATTTAACTATTGCAACCCAATGATTTTAAAAAATTCAAAAAAGACACTACTGCGAAATATGAGATAATACGCATAAAAAAGTGTTTACTCGTCTCCCACAAAAAATATGCATTAAAATAAAAGATGATAAAAAATTACTGAATTGGAACAAAGACTAAAAGTAATTAATAAATAGAATTAAATTGGGAATTGTTGACTGTCTTACCGCTGGCAGGTTGTGGGGGCCCAAAGGAGCCCTGGTTGGGGGTGCTCCCAGGGGCGTGGCTCACGCAGAGGTAGAGAGCTGACAGAAGGGGCACAGCCAAAGGCGGCCACCATTCGGCCTGTACTGCTCCCACCACGAGTAAAGACACCCGGGCACTCAGATCGCCGAATGTCAGACCCCTGAAATTCAGATAATGATGAAGCTTCATTAACCCATTGTATGCGGACGTTAAAGCAGTTGGGTTGTGAGTAGCTATGCCCCGCACGCGGACATCATATCAGTTGGGCTGCGAAGTTTCGGCGTTGATAAAGTCGGAAGCCTGTGGTCCACATTTGTAAAATCATCATACAAATCTTCATAATTTCATTATGCTAGCGACATCTAGTAGATTTAAAAAATAACATTCTGTTTATGTTCTGAAAGCATAATTACGCATGGCCGGTGATATGGTTTCCCTGTCTTGTAAACATTTAAAACTTCCCGCTAAACTCCCTGCCGACTCGAGCGCTTGCACAGTTGATCTACTGAGTTTTTCCCAGCATTCTGCGTGTCGATTACATGAATGCACATCAGTTTTGATTATTTATATTAAGGAATTGTTTACTTTATTAAAAACTCTTCATTGTTCCACATTTTTTAAAGTAGTTCATTGTTATAATACTAATAATGTTAGTGACGGTTTTCTTTTAAAATGATTTTAAATTTGGGTACATATTTCATATAGAATTTAAAAGATTATAGTTTGAGAATTTTTGTCTTTTGAAACATTATACATTTTCCTAACTATCCGTATAGAGTTTACAGATAACATTGATAGTATTTTTTGTATTAGCAGACTACAAAGAGTTTATTTTTGGGTGCTGACCGTTAAAACAGTGTGGTAGTCTTAAAATATGTTAATAACATGCAATACAATCACTAAAACCTTATGACAGGAAAACGGGATATAAATAAACAATTTTAAAACCTGTCTGGATTTCCTGGCAATTCTTTAATGGGAAGATTTTGCAGATGATGGGGAACAACCAAGAGAGAAAGCAGGATGGATATGGATGCCCTTCTCAGTTCCTTCTTGTCCACATTCCCCGAGTTCAGTTTTAACTCCTTCTCGGGGAGCACCTTCTCAAGTGCTTCAAGGAAGTCGGGCACAAGAATGTACACTCCGTCAAGATCTAGCCTGGAAAATGAAAACATTTTAATAATATTAACCGTCCCGTTACCAACAGGGGTTACCGGAATCACTATCCCCCATCAGCTTCAATAGTGAATTTGATGCATTGGCATTTTTTGTATTCTAACAAAATCTATAAACATAACTTATAATGATATTATGTGCGGGGTATCTCAGTGACCCCTCGTGGTAACAAAAATTTTATTTCCATTTTGGCACGTCGAAGGTTAATATGAATTTCTGAATATGAATGTTGTTTATATGGAGGAATAATAATAATAATAATCGGATGAATTTTATAGCGACGTTTTTGTGAAAAATCACCTCAATTGCTGGTTAATTGAAAGTACGGGTTGGAAGAATGATAGGAACTCACTTTAAGGTTGGGGTGTTTCAGTCTACATTCTTTCAACGATGAACCTATGAAAAATTAAAATTCAGAAGGAAAATTAATTAAAAATATTTTTGTTGTTATTGCCCCCTTTTCAAGGCCTTCACCGCCCTCTTGTAACCCTTCACCGCCCCCCATTTGCCCTTGAGGCCACCACCACCCCCTTGGATCTCTCCATGATCTCCCCCTTGGATATCGCCCCCGTTGGGAATCTATGATCTAGTTGGTCATAACGGTTGTTAGCTGATCACAATTTGATCAAAAGCTGAAACGGGTTGAGAATTGAAGTTTCACTGAAACTGTTCAAATGTCGAAAGGCGCTGATCGTTGATTTCATCAAATGTGAGAGTTTGAAATATCCCAATCAGTGCATGTTTTTTTCAGAAGTTCAAGAAGATTTTGTCAAATCTATCATAAATTTTTGTATCAACATTTCACATTTATTTTTGTGAGTTGTTTACTAACCAGTGGCGTGCAGAGTTTTTTTTATCGGGGTAGGCAGTAGGAAAAACAGCAAATTATTTGATATTATTTGATAAGAATGGCTAAGCTGCTGGCTTTAGCGGATTGGAATTACCTGTCACATCAAGTATCCAAATAACCGCTTCATTTATACATATTATAAGCCTGGATATATAAAAATTCCATATTTTTTTCTACTGCACAATTGCATGAAAGAAAGCTAACATAACATGATAATTATTTAATTAGTAAAGTTGTACTAATTAATAGAGGTACCAACAGATGGCACTGATTACTAAATATGTGATTTGTACCGAGAAGCCAGGCCTTTTTCGACTCGTAACATAAACGAGTCTTCCCTTGAATTCGCATTGCGTACCCTTCCTCATTTTTTGTGTAGAATACAGTCAACATTATTGAACTATGACATGTGCATCATTTTGCACACCAGGTTCCTGCTTTTAACACTTTATAGTATGGCGGTCGGTGGGGTACGCGCAGAGCTGCGAATCGTAGCTGGAACTTCACAGATATTTTTGAAAGCGTAGATTGAGTTCTTGCAATAATTAAAAAAAAAATTATATTTCTTATATTTTTAGGCGAATAAGGTAGGGCAGGCAGGGCTTATGTGCCTATATGGAATGCACTCCTCTGACCCCAACCTAAATAACTAACTAACAAACCATTCTTACATTGATTGAGGTGAGGTGATTTTTCACAAAAGCGGCGCTATAGAAATGGTCCGATTATTATTATTATTATTTGTATATAGAGACGTAGAATTTTAAAAAAAGATACCAATCAACGAACACAATCTGTTTGTTTCAGTGTAATCAACATTATATTGACATGTGCTTAGTTTGGCAATTGCAAGGTTTTTAAATAATAAAACTCACACAAAGCGATTATTAAAAAATTTTCACCTGAAAATGTCTGCAGCGTTTAAAAGTACACTAGGTACGATTGCTGGATCTTGGAGCCCCTTTTGAACGGCAATGTAGAATCTTGCATAATACGCGGCGAGAACAGTTTCCCGAGACTGCTTCGAACAAAACACTCGACACAGAGCACCCAAAGCTTCAGCCCGACCTGGTACAAAATAAACATTATTGCCAGTGTAAAAAATCAATTGGTTCCTACAGCAGTGGATTTAAAAACGTATGTACAGTTTGACAATAAAATGTAGAAATTTAATATTAGTGGAACAAAAAATATTTAATTATTATCGCAACACCAGAAACACTGATTTCGGAACAAATAGAACATTTGGAAGTGAGATTATGCTAGACTCCTGAATTTGACAGGAAAAACAGCATAACTTTTTTATCCATTTTTCTTTATATTCATTTTGCTGAAAGTGCGTGTTTATTCCACATAGTTTTGATTTTGATTTAACATTTAATAAAAGGCTTCTTTGATATTTCAGTATAAAAATGCTATTTTATATGCAAATGCACATCTCGCTTACGAAGTATTATGTATATAGTAATTTCTGAACACTGTGTATGCACTTGGACCATAGCGCTTTTTAAAATTACATTATTTTCCTTTGAACCATCTTGGTGTTGCTATCTAAAGTACCTAGTTAAAATGATTGCAGTGCCCTTTTGTTCTACTATTATTAATTTGTCAGATTGTCATACAATGAAGTTAAAATACATACAATGTATAGTGTAAAATAAATCATACAGACCTGGCTGGTAATTTTGAATCTGATGACCCAATGGCACATCTGGCAAAGATGGAGGTGGTGTGCCTTCTGATCTTTCTGAAAAATAATTTAAAGTCACAGTTACGATAAAAATACAGATTAATTCATAAAAATTAGTTGCATAAGTGTCAAATTATTCCGAAAGTAGCAAAATCTAAAAGAGGTTTGTTTTATCTTACGTTGTCCAGATTGTGGGTTGAATGTGGCAATCAAAGCGGCTTCAAATAACCAATCTCCGAAGAGATGAAGGATGGAGTTGACTCTCGGTCTTTCCGGAGCTAGCGGGGGTCTTTCGGTTGTATCTGGAAATGTAAAAAATACTAATAAATACTAGCAGTTATTCCAGAGGGAAGATGTTCAGTTGACAGTCCCAGAAAAAGCTGGGAAAAGCAATTCAATTTTGATGGTACAGCACAGGACAGGAGGCGTCTTATAGGGGCAATAGGTCCCCGACCCAAATATGAGAAGGGGAAGAACATGATGATGACTAATAAAACACTATTTTCAAAACCCAAAACCAAGATTTTGTCCCACTGACAGTTTTATGATACATATTAAAATAAGATAAAGATAAATCTGTACTTGCTTATTACAGGAACGGGATTTGGCGGTGTTGTAGGAGCCACACTAACTGGGCGACTGCTTGTCAATCCAATTAGGGATGCTCTTGGTAAACCTTTTGTAAAAAAATACAAAAAGATGATGCATTATGATGTAAATAATGTGCCAAAAAGTACGAAAATGCTAAAAGATATTTTTTTTTTACTTCCTGAACCAACAATGGTTTCAACGGTTTTAGAAGGTTTTGCTCCCCACTATTTGACAGTTACCTCAAAAACCTACAAGCACAATAAAAGTTTCTTCAATATTTTCCAATAGACTGTAGATAACACAATAAATACTGCTTATAATAAGAGAAGTAATAGTCAGTCATAGTATACACGATCTGTTGAAATAAATTTATACAAAGTATCCTTTTAAATGTGCATAATGTATATATATTTAGAGACATGCGTATCGATACTTTCTGATGTTCGGAACATCGCTAAGAATAGAAAAAAACCTGCACCTTAACGGACTAAAGTTTCTAAGGTGTATAATAATTTTGTGCATTGTGTTTGTTTCCATATTTCCAACAAATAATATACTATTCATTATGTATCAGATATATGTTCATCCAAGTAATTTACATAGAGAAAATATTATTTTTATATTAACAAGCTGTGCATAAGCTCAGAGTGCAAACGTTACAATGAAGAAAAAAACATGCGCAAAAAAAATATTTTCATATTTCAACTTACAATACAAAATCATGAAGATACAAAATAGTAAATGAACAAATAAAATTATTTCAACAATTGCCAAATCATAGGTAAAACTCAAAGTGCCATAAAAGTATGCAGAATATGGTAAATAAATAAATTAGTTTTGCCTTTGAGGTGACAACATGTAACACATTAAAATACGTAACTGAAACACAAAGTTTTTTGATACAAATAACAGAATAAACAATAACAAATAATAATTATCATAGACGAAAACACCTTTGTTCACAAGAACAAACAAAAACAAAACAATTCACTGAATAATACCAAGTTTACACAAATAATAATAACCAATACATAGTATTCACACACAAGCTCCATAAATAAATTTGCATTGGAAATGAAAAGAGAAAAATTATAGTACATACGTACTGTTCATAAAAAAAAATAAAATTTATATTTCAGTAAATTAATCATAAATATTGAATAGACTAGAATACATGCGTGGATCATTTAAGAAAAAGGCATGACTGTACCAAAGAAGGTTGATATAATACAACTGATGAATTTGAGCCAGCTTTAACTAAATATCTTGAAGAGTGCACATTTGCACATTGGAGGGACCAAATGAGGAATTACTGTATGTATATCTCATTGTGCATATTAGCTTCATCATTGTACATAGTCATATTTCAGTAGAATGTCGCACTTCTTTGATATAAGCATTACCGAATGAGTGAAGAATAAAAAGTGATAACATTCCATAGAGAAAATTGCAAAAAAAACAATTAAGTACTAAATTAGACATCAATGTTCATGTGATAAATGTCGCCTTACGATTTGTTTGTGCCGTGCTGACGCTGAAACTTTTGGCCAAGCGGCGGTGGGGAGGGGGGGTGGCCGCTCCCCCTATGCCCCCCCAATCTCGGGCCCCGCCCCCCTCGTAGAGCTCGGCCCACCAGCCAGGAGGGGCCACTCCTACGGTGACAACATGAGAACACAACCCAAACAAGCACAAGCACGCAATGATTCATTGACAGATTCGCCAAGATTGCTATCACGAGACAGAGAAATCTGGGAAGAGTCTAAATACCACTGAGATACAAATAAGGGCACGTCACGATTTTGTTTTCTTTTTTACAAATACACTAATTCTGCCTTCATAATAAGTGGAAAATATTGGTTGTAAAATGATGGATGACTTAGTAAATAGAAAATAGAACTCGTAATTCCTGGGTGGTAAGTCAACACTTTGGAATACTCGACCAACTAACCGACGATGCCATTCATCGGAAAATCGGAAATGTATACGTAATGTGATTGTGGGAACAATTTGTAATGCGGTTTTAAAGTGATTTTCATCAGCATTATTATGGAGGTTGAGGAAATGGTTTACGTATGGTTTCAGTTTCCACGGTGGAAATGTCTTAAGTAAAGAGAAGAGAAAGTCTAATATATAGATCGTTATGCCGTGAAGATTGTAATTTATGAGATTTCATTGCCACTAACCCGAATATTAATTATTTTATTTTTTCCTATATACACATTACCGGCCTCACTAGACAATAGCATCTCCCGCACGTACGTTTCTGCCTGCGTTTCTCGATCTTCGCTCTAAAGCACTCGCCGATCTGCCTGTCGATATGCCAGATCGGCCTGCTGGCCGAAATATTGTGTTAAATTGGGTAAAAAAACTAACCACACTTCGGCTGGTGGGTCGATCCGTTAATCGACTGATCCCCGCACGGTAGTGTACACGTAAAGGGATTTCTCAGAAATCAGAGTGATACGTCGTACAGTATAAAAGTTTTACTACAGTTTTGACCATAGATATCATAAGATAGACATCTTATCATATAGCCATTAACCAAAATAATAACGTCACATCATAATTAAACAGAAGATTATAAATTACTTACATACGAACAGTGCAAATTTAGATTGTTTACTTGAAATATTTTGTTAAAAAATTAACTAATACGGATTTTTAAGTTTCTATTCTTTGTTTTTGATTTTCCATAAGCAGTCGGTGAAGTCATAAACAAAAAAAACGCTTATGTGTAATAGTACGCCGATCACTGAGAAAAACCTACGCGTCGGACTAACGGGGGATCGGGGCGTTCAGACTGCAAGTTGCTGCCTTTACACATACGTTTTGGCAGATGTATTGGAATGAAGTGTGGTGAGGTCTTGAGACCGCTAATGTCTGTTCGGAGACGGAATATGAAACTAAAATTTATTATGTTATGTGTTTCTAGTACACGGTTCTTTTCAATACTGTACATATTTCCAACGTCTCCTGTACATGTTTTCCAAAACACATTACCCCAAACGTCAAAAACAATTTCAAAACTATCAAACCCCTTTGTTTTCCAATTAATTTTCCATCACAAACTGTCCCCGCAAAAGACCATCAGGTCAAATAAAACATCTTTGCTTTTGTTTAGTATATTTTGAAATTAGAACGCATTCAAATATGAAAGAAAATATGTACATACACATACATATTACAATTTCGTGATAACTTGAATTTTATTCACGGGCAGGGCTATCCCCAAACTCTCTGTCTCATAGTAGGAATCAAAACTCACGAATAAGGAACTCCAGTGAAAAATATTATGGCTTATAAAAAAATTCACGTACATATATCAGCAAACACCGATTCAGAATATTCAAGTTTTATTACATATAATTATGTATATGTAGAATTTATAAATCGTTATTTAAAAGTGAAAAAAAATTATCTCATCAAAACACCCCGTTGGAATAGAAATTTTATTTGTCTTGTGATTTTGTTTTGTACTTTAAAAGTGCATTTCTTTAGTTTTGGTGAAATTTAAACTTAATTTGGGTGACTAAGCTCTATAATTTTTGTTCAATATAAACAACAACAAAAAAAACTATTATTAATGAAAGAAATAAAAATATTCACGGGGAAAACCATTTATCAATAGGGATATTATGTTAATGTTAAATACTATTAGATATTTTATTACTTATGTTTTGTTATGGTTTACTATGAATAGAATATAAAATTATGTACGGAAAAGCCTATCCTTGTTTTGACATTAGACATTCCACCTCAAAACCGACCAGCCACAGATGTGGAGCGTTTTGGCGGGCTTTGAAAAATTAAAACATTGAAAATTATTTTTACTATGAAAAAAAACTTTAGAAAAAAATAACTGGTATTTAAGTTAGAATGTCATTGATTCAATATAATAAAGAATGGACTGGAGTTCCTTATTGGTATAAAATACCATAAGCTGCAAGCATTTAAAAAAAAGTAGGTAACGATGCACTGTATCTGAGTACAATTTATCAATGCATGCTCGCCTTGCTGACAGTATGAATGAATTATGAAAATAATTGATTTTTCCGTATTTCATATGAAATGAATTGCATGTATCCTTTGACTTGTGATTCTATTGGAATTTATTAATTTATTTTCTGATCCGAGTACCATAAAGTTGTTAATAATAATAAAAAATAAATGTTTGAACACACATACATCATTCGACAAGGGATACATGCACTATAATCTTTTCAAATTCAACATTTTGAATGATCTTTTGTTTGAATGATGAAATAAATGAAGGTCGAATAAGTAGTGGCGGCATAATTTAGGTTCATCGATGCTGAAAGACACATAGAGTTGATTACTTGTGTATTATGTACATTAAAAAAATAATATTATTTAATTCACCAGAGAAATGTGTATTTTTACAAACATTTAAAATGAAAAAACAAAAAATATATTAAAGTTCGAATTTATCACAATGGTTCGGAGTTTTGCTTTTGAAATTTGGATTTTAAAACAAATGTTAAAACAAAATAAGATTATAAAACTATTAAATACTTGTACACATATCATATTCAGCTCAATAATAAACAAAATATTAATGATAAAAAAAACGTCACAGCAATAACAATAAAATAAAGTTTTATAGTACAGAAGGAACCTTATCCCAGAAAATATTCTGAATGACAAATGTTAGAAAGTCAAAATGAACCATCAAAAACCATAGAATATTTTTAAAACCCCTGTGAAAAACAGTAGTAATTATGTATTTTTGTTACAGAGTTGCGTAATGTGTAAACCTAATCCACCAATAAATAAGTAGCACATAGTTGAATCCATAAAGTAGACATTCATTCATTTGGTTAAAATTATTATTAACAGTTTTTTAGAGTTACGACAACCAAGAACCAGAAAAAAGAGTAGCCAGAATAGCCAAACATGTAGAAGCTCCTTCTCCATTAATAAATTGCTAGTATTAATTTGCAAACAATTTGCCACTATCGAGAAAAAGACATCAAGATTGTCCATCCAAGATACAACATAAATACATATGCGTGTACATGAGAAAAATTACACAATTTTATTAAAAAATATATGTATAGATACATTCTAGTCTTTGATACTTTGTTTTTTTTTTTTTTAAATACTATTCTAGTTTAAGAAAACCTTAGTTCACACCATGAAATGTGTTTCTTAATCTGAAAAGGTATAGCAATGAAATGGAAGTGTTATTTACGTAATTATTTTCAAAACACCAGAATGATTTTCAAAATGAATGAGAATTTTAAAAATGTTTTGTTAAACTTTGGGTATTCTCCTTTCAAGAGTATTTTTACCAAAGCAGACATGTGATCAAATGATATTTGACTGAATCTAGTAATTTTTTCATTATAGTCAAAAATGCAAAATTTTCATTAGTAATTTCACTGTAAAGCATTCATAAAACATTCCCCGGAGTACCCAGCTAAATTGGTCAGTATAGTTACAGCTATTGGAAAAAAAACAAAAATCTTTAATTTTAAGGTAAAGACAGACATTTCTTTCCAAAATAGGAGGTACGTTGTGTCAAAAATCTATTGTCAATTTCATTGTCAATCTGATTTGATTCACGTGTGATGTATGCATGTAATATAGAACTTCCAGATCATAAACTGAAAGAGCAATATTACTAATCTCTGTGAAAATTACTGACACAACAAACCGGGTATCCTTTCTAATGCACAACAAGACACATACTAATTTCATGCCTGATGAAATGGAACTTGTATTTTATTTAATAATATTTTAAGATTAAAATGGTTAAAAACTGACTCGATTTTGAATGAGGGCGAAGCAAAACGAGGATGTTACATTCTGATGATGAAAACTTACCAAGGAAGGCGTCAACCTGAGCCGCAAGTCCCTTCATGGCTTTCAGGAAGATGATTGGTAATACGAGGAGACACGGATGTTGACTGGGATCACTTTCTGCCCCTTGCGTAATTGCAAACTGGAAGTGTTCAAAATAAAAATGCAGTTGTCAGGTTAGAGAACGGTGAAATAAGGAGAAAAATTAATAAATGCTGATACGTTATGCAAAACAGATCAGACCATTTACATATGTAGAGAAATCATCACCTAACTGTATGCTAGTCGTATGAACATTGATACTTATACTAAATCATTCAAAAATATATAAATAAAAAAAAAACGATATTGCAAGATTGATTATATTTGGGGAGAACTAGCACAGTTGGTAATCGATTCAATTGAATTGGTAAGTTCATATCAAGTTTTAAGAAGATTCAATAAAAAATATTTAGTCGCTTCATAAACAAATCGTTGAGTCAGTGAGTTCGATTTACTTTGAGTTAAACGGTCAGCATCTAAAAATAAACATTTTGGAGGTTGCTACTCAAGAAATACTACAAATGATTTATCTATAAATTCTATACGGGTGGTAATTACGAGAATGTGTATGGTTTCAATAATGTAATATTTTAAATTCTGTACAAAATGCGTACTGGAATTAGAGGTAAAATAACTGACATCAGAATTGATATTCATCTCTATATATTATTTGTTCTGTGGGTAAAACATTAAAAATTACTTTCTCTGGTTTTCAAACTGCACCGATTTTCAGACATTTTGGGATGTATTTCATAGAATTTAAAGATAAACTGATTGAGGATTTTTACCGGTGAAACCTTATATATTTTCCTAACTACCCGCATAGCATCTACAGATAAATAGTTTGTGGTATTTTTGAGTTAGGAATCTGCAAATTGATGTTTAGGGATATTTCTGAGTTCAGGCCCTTAAAACCATACAGAAAATAATTTAATGTTTAAGAAAAGCCTCATAAGATAATAACGTAGTTCCACTTATGTATTTACATATTTTAATTATAAATTCACATTAAAATGGAATTCCACCAAAAATTAACAATTTCAAATTTATGGAAAATTGTTTGAAAGTGAGAGGTACTTTACCTGAAGAAATTGTGGTGTTTGACTGATGACCTGAGGCCTGCTCAAGTCAACGGGATTGCCAATAGTGTGCAGCATTCTGTACCAACTTTGAGAAATGTTTTCGTATGTCATTTCAGTAGGAATGAGATTGCAATCCTCTTCACCTTTAAACGAGATAAACCAAAATGTTTTCAAGCAGTAATTTTTGCAAGGAAAGTTTTCAACGGAATAATTATATAGATTCTGTATAATAGTCAGTGACGTGTAGACCATAAAGGCTGAACAGATGTGCCTACCCTTAGAAAAACAAACCATTAAAGAAAATAAAATATTTTAAATCAAATGTATTTTTTCCATAAATTTGTGAAATTTTTTTTATGTGACAACTGTTCTACATTGATAAATTGTTTCTTTATGATAAATTTACACATTAAAGTATGATAATAAAATGGCCATTTTCAACTCTTCAATAAAATGATCATCTTCAAAAATTCGATAAAAAAAATCAAACTTGAACTTGAAAAACTACACAAACCCTACCTTTGGTCATTGATCAATGGACGCCACTGATAATAGTCTACCACTGAATATGTTACAACACTACGTAAGTCATCCTGAAATGCCATTTGACTTTGTTAAAATAATCCTACTTTACAAAAACCCTAGGAATGCGGGACTTTTTTCTACAACCCGTAAAGGTACATAGAATGCGTTTAATTTAATTAGCCAATAAACATAAATTTTTTTTTTTAGGATGTAATTTGAGGTATGCGGTAACTACGGAGACTTTTATTGAAACTTGAATTGGAGCTGAGCGCATACCAAGAGTTAACTCTTTAGGGGCGTTTATTGTTTTTTCATAGTTCCATTTCTATGAGAAGTGTCAATAACTAACTAACTAACTAACCATCACGCCGTTTCCCCGCAGGGGTAGGCAGAGAGGACGGACCGCCAAACAACTCGATCTTGGCATACACTTCTTGCTTCATTCACATTCATACAACGTCTCATACATTCTCTTCTGTTATTCCGACTTCTGACATGGCCCGACTCAAGTATTTGATTCACTTGATCGTGCCATGTCTTCCTCGGACGTCCCCGGCTTCTTCTTCCATTCACATTCGCGTCATACATTCTTCTTACACTCCTTTCTTCGTTCATTCGCTCTACATGCCCAAACCATCTAAGCGTCCCTTTCTTAATCTTGCTCACTACGCTTACATCAGCCTTGCATTCTTTACGAATCTCAACATTTTTCACACGATCATACATGGTTTTACCACACATTCGTCCTCAGAGATCTCATTTCTACGGCATTCAGTTTACTTTCATCCTTCTTCTGCCATTTCCATGCCTCACTGCCATACATCAGAGGTTGGTATCAGCACTCCATTGTGGACTGCTAGCTTCGCTTCTTTGGATAACTTTTTGTTAGCGCCAACCGCGTTCAGTCCTCCGTTAATGGAGTTTCCTGCATTCACCCTTCTTTCAATATCCCTATCAGTCTTTCCATCTCTCGTAAACATACTTCCCAAATATACAAACTCATCGACCTGCTCCAAGTATTCGTCATTCACAACTATATTGCACACTGTTTTCGCAATCTCTCTTTCAAACACCATGACTTTAGACTTACTTACATTCATCATTAGCTCGTTCTTCATGCATACTTCATTCATCCTAGATACAAGGGACTGTAAATCTTCCATACTGTTAGCAATCAGCACCGCATCATCCGCATACAACAGGCAACATACTTTCAGATTACTCATTTCCGCGCCCAAGCCCACCTCTTTCAATTCTTGCATACAATTATCCATGTATAGATTGAATAACCACGGTGACATTACGCAGCCTTGCTTAACACCTTTTGTGATGTCAAACCACTCCGTAAAATCACCGTTTACCCTAACACATGCAACGCTTTCCTCGTACAGAGACGCGATTGCCTGTATGAGATTCGTATTCACTTCATACTTGGACAATACCTTCCATAATTTTTTCCTATCAACTCGGTCGTACGCTTTTTGTAGATCTACAAAGGCACAGAAGAGTTTCTGGTTTTTTGCCAGAAACTTCTCTGTTAGCATACGCAATGAGAAAATCTGATCCATACACCCCCTTCCGCTCATAAATGCACCTTGCACATCCCATATTTTATCTTTTGTTTTCGTTTGCACCCTTTCAATCAATATCCTACCATACAGCTTTCCAACTGAACTTAGCAGGCTAATAGCCCTGTGATTTCCACATTCCATACGTGACCCTTTACCTTTGTATAGAGGCATGATCACAGCCCTCCTCCAATCTAATGGCGTGTAACCCTCCTCTAAACACTGGTTAAAAAGCTTGCATAACCATGTGAGAATTATACGGCTATCTCCTTTAAAGTATTCAACAGCAATATTGTCGAAACCAACAGCTTTACCATTCTTCATACATTTAATCGCTCTTTTTATTTCATCCATGCTGATTTTGGGATCATTCATGCCATCGTCATTCATACCTGATTCGCCACTGGAACCACTTTTAGTCGGGTTGCTTTCAAAAACCTCTTCAAAGTATCTCATCCATCTCACTTTTATTTCTTTCTCATTCGTTAACATTTTTCCATCTTTTGATTTTATCACTTTCATACATCCGCTTTCTGGACCATTTCGGGACTTTTTGACCTCCTTCCAAAACAGTTTAATATTTTCTTGGAAGTGTTTTGTCATTTTGATTCTTTCTTCCTGTGTCCAGTGTGTTCCAGTGTCAATAATCCATGGATAAAAAGAACAATGATTCCCAATGTTGAATGAGAAGGGTGATAGGGACACATGTCAAGGGGCGTAAAGTGGTGTGCCGATATATCGGCATACCGCACCTAAAGGGTTAAGTTCACACAGAAGGCCTATGTCATCATCAGGAATGCTGTGTGGAGAATATTTTCGTTAGAATATGTACTAGCAGAACAAATGAATCGTGGAGTTGCAAAACTGCACTGAATATTTTAGTTGATTTCGAGATAGTCACAAAAAAATTGTTTGGAACACCTATAACATAAAAAGAATGTACATTTTATGCAAAACATATAAATAATTATACATTGTTCTGTTTTGAAATTTAGTGAAAAAAACAAATTATGTTTATTTATGTTCAATGTGATCCCAACAGTTTATTGTGACTCTCGAAATCAGTATATATACATATTTTGTAACGTTGTCTGTAAATTTATTAATTGTTTTTGTGTTTAATTCGTAGAGCTCCAATTAATTTTTTTATAAATTTAATGTAAATCAAATTTAATAATGTTATTATTATTAGTTCTGCAAGTATTTTTAGTTGTTATTATTGTGACAGCTGTTTCGGCGTTTAAGGCCATTTTCAAACTGTGGTTAATCCACATTGCGACGACTTATTTATATGATTTAATTTACCCCCACTCCTTTAAAAATTTGGATGGATGGGTAATGATTTATTATCGGTAAAACCGATTTAGTTAGAAAGCAATTAAATTCTGAATTCTGTGAGGTTTTCACATTTATAATGTGTTTTTACTCGTATTTAACTGACAATGTTTTCTTAATTGATTTATTTAAATGTGTTGTATTGTTTTGATAATGTGAACATACTGAGAAGCGGTGAGTATATAATTTTCCTTTCTTTATTAATTAATGTTATATTAGGGTCGTTAGTTCTTTTGTTCATTTCTAATTGTTCAAGTAAATTTAATCTTAGGCCCTTTCTTTCTATATGTAAGGGTTTAGGTCTGTTGTTGTCAAGCGGGACATGATTATTTACTAAAAGATGTTCTGCGAATTTTGAAGAAGTGTTTTTATTTTTATAATATCTTATATGTTCTTTGAATCTAGTTGAGAAAGCCCTTCCCGTCTGCCAGCATTGCAGTCGGCGTGGTCACATTTTAATTCATATATGCCACTATTATTAAGTTTGGGATTTTTACTCTTTGAGTTTTTTAGGCTAGTTCCTATATTATTATTGATTTTAAAAGCTATATTTAAACCACATTTTTTAATTTCTTTTGCAATTTTTATGGATATTGGACCGAGAAATTCCAGACATGCAAATTTTTTTAGTTTATTATTGTGTACCGGATATATTAAATTGATTTTATTTTTATTTTTCTTGCTTTTTATAATTTTTTCAATGTTATTTGCCTAATAGCCATTATTAACCGTGATTGAAAGGAAACAATAAAAAAAATCTCAGTTAATAACGGCTATGAGGCAAATAACATTGAAAAAATTATAAAAAGCAAGAAAAATAAAAATAAAATCAATTTAATATATCCGGTACACAATAATAAACTAGAAAAATTTGCATGTCTGGAATTTTTCAACATATTTTTAACACATACGTTTGTAAAGTATAAAATGTTGGTTTATGTATTACAGTATTGAAAACAAATTATATGATTCACAATAAATTCAATATTCACTTGTCTATGTTAATATTACATTGAAAGTCTTTACTTTGATGTAATTTTATTATCTATGAAAGTGGGAGGGCACCTTTAGGATGATCAACAGAAAGAAATGCTCGGAAGCAGGTTAACAGAGCATCGCTCCATAAAACTCTTAGCTGATCGGTGGCTTAAATTGATCAATCGAAAAGTTGGAAAGAACGGCGCTTAGAATTTGAAATGTTATCTCACTTATGTTCAATGCCGGGAACATGGGTCCATACATATTCTGCAGGAGTCTAGCTGTGAAGCACAGAGTGACTCTGGTCCATTGTTCTGTTAGAGCCATACGGTGGCGCCACCTCATGGCCGATTCTCTGAGTGTCTTCCAAAGAGGTGGGCTTGGGAAACATCTGCAAATAAAAACAAACTTTATAACAAATACTGAATATTATATGGCATAATTAATAACAATAAAAATTCCACCTACAATAAAATTTAAAAAATACGAAAAATTCAAATGATTTCAAAAACCAAATCAAAACCTAGCTCAAAGAAATCAAAGAGGACTTATTCAGCATTTTGAAAAGAACCTCATAGGAGTTTGGGAACAACCACTTTTTAAATAAAATCTAGGCCACCTCAGCACAGGAATCCCTATCAAGGAGGATTAATAAAAACATCCTGAATTGTCATTAGCCTTATGTTTAGAAAAATGTATATGTATTGAGATATACACATATAATAAATATCTTAATATTTACTTTTTTTTTTTTTTTGCTTTTTTTTGTTTTTTTTTTTAAATTTTTTTATTTTTATTTTATTTTTTATTTTTATTTTTTTATTTTTTTTTTATTGGCTTTCACCCATTAAGGGCGATCTCGGCCATGTATAATCAGTTAGATTTTAATTGTACAGATTGTTCTTAAAATTAGTTACTTTTAAACAAGATATAATATTTGGGCAAATAAATTGAAGCAGATAAGTTAGATAAGTTAAACAGTGTAAATTAATGTGTTCTTAATCCCCAATGACTTAAATTTTAATGCCATTTTTATAAATGTATTTTGCTAATAAATTGTTAATTTGGGGGGAGTTGAGACTTAGAAGGCAGGGAATACTAGTAGGGAGATCAATTTTAAGTTTTACCAATTCATGCATAAAATTTGGAAATTGGTCATTGATAGGACATTCAAAGAAATTATGGTCCAGAGTGTCCTCTGACCCACAATCACAGTAAGGCGAGCTGACTATATGGAATCTGGCGAGATGACTAAGACAAGAAGTGTGACCTAGTCTCATTCGAGTTATGGAGGAAATATATTTTTTTGGCATGCAAGTGTTTTTATGAAACCAGGGCTTGACAGGAATAAACGGTTGTATTAATGAGTACTGATGACCTTTTGTTAGAGAAGCTATTTTCTATTCAGAGGACCATTGGAGTTTGTATTTACTTTTTAGAATAGGGAAATAATCTCTAACTGGCACAGGAATACCATTTAACAAACCGTGAACAGTGGCTTCCTTAGCAATGGAATCCGCTATTTCGTTTCCAGGTGTCCTGGAATCCAAGCCAGGACCACTGACGTATTTGATAGTGAAACGGAATACAGGAGGTCTCTGATAGAGCAGATTAGGGAATCGCTATTAGAATTGAGTGGGATGAACATATTTTTTGTAGTGAGCTAAGCGAATCTGAAAGAATGAGGGCGTTTCTAATATTGTGCGATTTGACAAGATGCAGTGCTTCTATGATAGCTATGCATTCAGCAGAGAAAATGGAGCATTCTTTGGGAAGTTTGTGTGGGAGACTCATCTTCCTGTGTGGAATATACACACTGGCCCCGCAATGGGAATCCTGACTGAGTTTGGAACTATCTGTGAATAATTTTATATAGTTTGGCCAATTGTTTTCAATAATTTTGTTAAATTCTACATTATTTGATTGAGCTGAATTTTTTATATTTTTTTTGCTTATTCCTATAAACTGGTGAACCTTGGGATAGAAAGTAAGGCTTTCATGGGAACACGAGTATAAGGGAAGAGATTCGTTACAATAGATGTTGGTGGGTATATCCAGGAAAGAGTTATAGCAGTCATAGAAAAGGGGGGGGGAATGTTTTTTCCAAAATGGATTTGAAATAACATCATACTTTAAAGATTGAAGTTTAGGAATCAAGGGATGGGATGTTATCGAGCATGTTTTGAAAATATATTTTTCTGCTATGCATCACCTTCTTATATGCAAGGGGGGTTCGGAGCATTCTACTTGCATTGAGTTGATTGGGGAAGATTTCATGGCTCCTAGAATAAGACGAAGAGATTTTGACTGGATCTTATCTAATTTATGTGAATTTGAAGAAGATATTGAATCAAATAGGCAAGATCCGTAATCAAGATGACTTCGGATGAGGGCATTGTAAAGAAGTTTTAAAGATGCTGGGTGGGAACCCCACCACACTCCGGACAGAAATCTAAGTGGATTGATATTGCTTTCATATTTTGTGATAACATGATTTATATGGGTGTTCCAAGTAAGCTTGGAATCCAAAAACATTCCCAGGAACTTAACTTCCTTAGAGATAGGGATGACTTCATCGCCAAATCTCACCTGAATATCAGGGAGCTTTCGACGACGGGTGAAGATGACAACTTTGCTTTTGGAAGGAGAAAGTTCAAGGCCATTACTATTTAACCACGCCAAGAGTTTTCTAAGAGCGTTGTTGATTGCTGACGCTGCGATGAAAAGATTGGGTGATATTTTGTAGAACGTTAAGTCATCGGCGTATTGAAGTATGTCGCACATGAAATGAATAGATTTTTCCAGATCGAAAGTATAAATATTGTACAGGATCGGGCTTAGGACAGACCCTTGCGGGAGTCCTTTGAATATGTGTCTAACGTGGGGAGAAGATCCAGGCCCGTCTACAAAAATAGTTCTCTGGGAGAGCAAATTAATAATGAGTTGGACCAATTTGGGTGGGACGCCAATCGCCAATAATTTTTCTTTTAGAATGGGGATGACAACATTGTCATATGCTCCGCAGATGTCTAAAAACACTGCTATGCAATATTCGTTTTTAGAAAGTGCTAATTTAACATCTGTCACAAGAGAAGAAAGGTTATCAAGGGTACTTTTAAAATCCAAACTGCGAAGGGGAAAGGATTTGATTTTTTTCTACGAACCAGTTCAATCTATTCTTAATCATCCTTTCAGCTACTTTGCATAGAGTAGAAGAGAGAGCAATCGGTCTATAGCTTGAACCTAGACTAGGATCTTTGTTACTCTTGCAAATGGGAATGATATTTTGGATTTTCCAGTCTGGGGGAATAATACCAGAATCCAGAAATATATTGATAAGAGAGAGAAAGTAGGAAAGGGAATTGTCATCATTGTGTCTGATGAATATGTTCAGAATTTCATCTCTGCCTGGAGCAGAGTCTTTGAGGTTTCCGAAGCTCTCTTTAACTCCTCTATGGAAAATGGAGCATCTAACCATGAAGACGAATTTGGGGTGAAAGATGGAATAGGTACTTCATCAAGATTAGAGACATAAGGGGGAGCTATTTTGCTAAGAAAGTCAGACATCCAAATTGCTGAATTGTGAGATGGCTTCGGCAGTGAAAAGGAAGATCTAAATCTGCGAATCATCGACCAAACCTCCCCCGCTGGAGTGGCAGGGGATATGTTAGTACAGAAGTTACGCCAGTTGTTTTTTTTTTTAAACGAAATGTACGTTTAGCCAGAGCTTGGGCATTCTTGGCTGTTAAGTAATTTTCCATTGTCATCTGTTGGCAGTATGTCTTATTGGCCGCTTTCCTTTCTTTCAACACTTGAAGGCATTCCTCATCCCACCAAGGGGGAGGGCGAGCCGTCGTGCCTACAGGAGATGATTTAGGAATAGCCTTTTCAGCGGATTTAAGAATGGACTTGGACCAAGATTTATAAGTGGAGGTGCAATTTTCTGAATTAGGGGTAGGAAGGGAGAGGGTAAGAGCCTGAATAGATTCTCTGAATTGGGACCAGTTGGCTTTCTTTGTAATATATTTTGATTTACTTTTAAAGGGGTGAGTATCTAACCGCTGACCCAGATACAGAATGATGGGATAGTGGTCACTGCCGCAGGGGTCTGAGGTAGTTCTCCAGGAAATTAGTGGAGAGATACATGGGGAACAAAGAGATATGTCCACTGCACTAGGTCTCTGTCCAGGGTGACTTAACCTTGTTGGGGATCCGTCATTTAGAAGACACAGGTTTAAGGAGTCCATAAGGTCAATAATTTTGTTTCCTGAGAAATCCGTGGATGAAGAACCCCACAGTGGGGAACGTGCATTGAAGTCACCCAGAATAACCAAAGGAGAAGAAATTTTGCCAAGCATGTGGACCCATAAGGAAAGATCAAATGGGGTAGAAGGGGGAATGTAGAGAGATATAAATGTAATATTAGAGACAGTAGCTGCCACTAATTGGAAGGATGCATTTATGGGTTTAATGGAAAGAGGGGTGAAGGGTAGGGAGTTTTTGATGAGCAGGGTTGCACCGCCCATCCCATCAATGCGGTCGTCCCGCAGACATTGGAAGCCACTCACCTTGAAGAGTTGAGCAGGCTTAAACCAAGTTTCAGAGACGGCAGCAATCGATATTGAGTGGAAATACAGAAGGCGGGTGAGGTCATCCTTATTGGAGATGGCGCTTCTGCTATTCCACTGAAGTAATCTAACGTCTTGTGAAGTCATTTTGTGAAAGTGATTTTAATGTGGTAATAATAGAAGCAGCGTTGGATGGTAGATTGGTTTGTGAAGAAATTAGGTCAATTAAAAGCATAATAAGGGTTTGAATAAATGAAGAATTGTCTTGGGAGAGTTTTTCAGAAAGGAAGAGAGAGTTCGTTGAGAAAGGATTAGAATTGTTTGCACAACCATTTACGGCAGTTGAAAGTGATGACCCATTGGGATTTAAAAGAAGTGAATTGTGTTGTTGTTGATCATATCCAGGAGCCGGTTTAGGGGTGGGGTTTTTGTATGAGAATTTAGTTGAGCAAGAAGAAATTGTTGTTGAGGATTGGTGAGAGTTGGATGTAGGGTTGCTGGATAAAGCCTCAGCAAATGATTTCTTGACGGGAGGGAATAATTTAGATGACTGCAGAAAAGATAAGTTCTGAGAAGACATCGATAATTTAATATTTTTTTGGCGGGATTGTTCTGGGCAAGAATAGTTGATGGCTGTATGAGAGCCTAAACAGTAGAAACATTTGGGTTGGGCTGAAGAAGGGCATTGGTCAGCTGTGTGGCTTTCACCACATTTGAAACATCTGGGAGGAGATCTGCATGCAGCTTTGGTGTGACCAAAACGGCAGCAATTAAAACATTGTGTGGTAGGATAAGTGTAAATTTCAACCGGTAATGAATTAAAAAATAAATATATATGCGAGGGAAGAGACTGCCCTTCAAAGGTGATCACGACAGATTGGGAGGGTTTCCGGGTAATTGTGCCCTCAGAAGAGTCCTTGTAATTTAGTCTTCTGGCTTTTATGGGATTGCCGATATGTTGAGGAGTTGTAAGGGTGGATAAAATTTCTGGGATGGAAAGATCGGTCGAGATACCTCTGACCAAGCCCATACGGGTTACATTAAAAGTAGGAATGTATGCCTTGAATTTGGAATCTGATGAAATGTAAATATTTTTAATAAATGAATTGGCGGCTGACCCTGTGAGGAATTCAACAGAGATTCGAAAACGACCCTCGGCTTTTACACCTCCAGGCTTGATGGAAAGAATTTTTGTGTTTGTTAGAAATTTACCAAACTCAAGAGGATGAATAGTTTTTCCTTGCTCGGTTTTTTGGGCGTACACAATATATGGGCCACGGGAATGAACAGAGTAGAAATTAGTTGGAGGAGATGCTGGAAGTTCTGCTGGGGCTGGGGTCTGCGAAGTTGAAGGAGTGTCGGATATATTTGGAGATGCACTAAACTTTCTTTTTTTGTAGGACTTTATTATGACAGATTCACTGTCTGAAATTTCTGACGTATTATCTGGAAGGTCAGGAGGGGGATCTGGAGGCTTTCTGGGGAGTCCTGAATGGACCTTTTCAGGAATATCCTCCATTCTTTACAAATACAAAAGAAAAAGAAAAAAAAAGAAAAAATGGAACTGGTGACGACTAGGTAGAAAAGTGCATAAATATCTGATAATCAGCTGCGAAAATTGGCTCCTGGATGACCAGAGGGGAGAAGAATCCTCAAGGAACGATACACAACACTTTTATTTAAGTAGATAACAGAAAATAATTGGTTTTTGATAAATATAATGAGCAACAAAACAGAACAACTGTTGACAGCTAAAATCAAAACCAATATTTACATTGGCGAAGATGTTAATTATATACAAGGTATTTAGCGAATATACGAGGTGTGTTCAAAAGAAAAGGTGAATTTCGAATTTTTTCCAAAAGTATTTATTTATTCATCAATATCCATTTTCTCCCCTTCAAAGTAATCCCCCTCAGATGTCACTTATGCCAGCACTTCTTCCAATTCTCACTCAAGCACTTCTGGAATGCGCTTTTCGAATGCCCATCAGCTCGTTCTTCGATTCTGACTTTATCTAATCAATTGTGGCAAAACCTTTCCTTTCATTGGTCTCTTCAGTTTCGGGAATAGGAAAATGTCGCAGGGAGCCAAATCTGGTGAATACGGTAATTGAGGCATGATTACGGTGTTGTTTTTGGCCAAATAATCACGAACAAGCATTGATGTGTGAGCTGGTACATTATCGTGATGCAAAATCGATGATTTGTTTTTCCACAATTCTGATCGTTTGAGCCGTATTGCTTCATGCAAATGTTGCATAACTTCCTTGTAGTATTCTTTATTAACCATACGACCTGTTGGCAAGAACTCATGATGCACCACGCCATTGTAATCGAAGAAAACAGTGAGCAAAACCTTCACATTTGATCGAACTTGGCATGCTTTTTTCGGTCTTGGCTCTTCTGTCCGCTTCCATTGGGATGATTGGGCCTTGGTTTCGACGTCATAACCATATACCCACGTTTCATCACCAGTTATGACCCTTTTGAGCAAATCTGGATCGTCGCTGACGTTGTATCACCTTCTCCCAGATTATTCCGACGCGGCCATTTTTCGTCATCGTATTTATGTATAAGAATTTTATGTTTTGTTTGTTAATATATGTAACGGGCGGTCTGGCGAGCTTGTTCGCACCAGACCGCTCAAACTGAAATGACTGAATAAAAGTGTTGGAGCGGGACAGTTGGTGGGAGGGAGACCGACTTGTCGGGCATCTACACGGCACCGGCGGTCCGCGCTTGGTGGACCGCATAAATAGCCTGCAAACGCCAGTTTGCGGCAGTTAGCATTCGACCGCCAGCCTGACAAGTTCTTCTCTCTGCCCGCCGCCCGCTCTGACTTCTGAACCACTCGCCTTGTTTCACTCTGACCACTGCTTACCTCCATCGGACTACTGCCTCGGACTGGACCCAATAGGCAGCTGCCTCGGACAAGATTAACAAAAGTCGTTGTCGTCAGTACCGTTCCTACTTGCAAAAGGAACGGTAGGAGAGCTACCTCCCCCTCCACGCCTCGCTCCGTGGATTGGGATCAGTCGGCTTTTTCAGTTCGCTGGTGTACCAGATTACGTCTGGTATATAAGCTGGTCCTTCGTGCCAGGATCCTTCTGCGGAGCAGAGATGGCCTCTTCACTACGCTCTAGGAAGAGCATCCTTGAGGGGGGGAAATATTAACGATCCCAAGGCGACCGGGGCGGCCGCATCCGCGCCCCCCGGTCCCCTGCCGCCCGGTGCCTTGCCGCACGCTGCTCTATCGCTCGCAGCCCGCCCCCCCCGTAGCCCTGAGGCCCGGTGCCCTGCCGCCCGCTGCTCTACTGTTCGCAGCCCGCCCCTCCCGCAGCCCTGCCGCCCGGTGCCATGCCTCACGCTGCTCTACCGCTCGCTGCCCGCCCCCCCCGCAGCCCTGCGGCCCGGTGCCCTGCCGCCCGCTGCTTTACCGTTCGCAGCCCGCCCCCCCCGCAGCCCTGCCACCCGGTGCCTTGCCGCACGCTGCTCTACCGCTCGCAGCCTCGCCGCTCGCATCTTTGCCGCTCGCTGCTCCTGTCCCCGGCCCGATACATGCCGGCTACGTTACAGCATGCTGCCGCTCAGAGGAGCGCAGCTCCGAACCACCAGGCCCCGCTGCCCCTGGCCCTTTCGTCCCCTGCCTGTTCCACGCCGGCTAAGTCGCTACAAGCCGCTGCTCAGAGGAGCGCGGCACCGCAGGCCTGCCACAAGCTGCTTTGCCGCTCGCTGCCCTACCGCTCGCAGCCTCGCCGCTCGCAGCCTCGCCGCTCGCAGCCTCGCCGCTCGCAGCCTCGCCGCTCGCAGCCTCGCCGCTCGCTGCCCTTCGCTCGCAGCCTCGCCGCTCGCAGCCTCGCCGCTCGCAGCCTCCCCGCTCGCAGCCCTGCCGCTCGCAGGCCTACCGCAGGCTGCTTAGCCGCTCGCTGTCCTACCGCTCGCAGACTCGCCGCTCGCAGGCCTACCGCAAGCTGCTTTGCCGATCGCTGCACTACCGCTCGCAGCCTCGCCGCTCGCAGCCTCGCCGCTCGCAGCCCTGCCGCTCGCAGGCCTACCGCAGGCTGCCTTGCCGCTCGCTGCCCTACCGCTCGCAGCCTCGCCGCTCGCTGCCCAACCGCTCGCAGCCTCGCCGCTCGCAGCCCTACTGTAAGCACCAACTTGCCCGATCGCTGCCTACCGCGCCTGCCGCTCGCAGGCCTACCGCAAGCTGCTTTGCCGATCACTGCCCTACCGCTCGCAGCCTCGCCGCTCGCTGCCCTACCGCTCGCAGCCTCACCGCTCGCAGCCTCGCCGCTCGCAGTCTCGCCGCTCCCAGCCTCGCCGCTCGCTGCCCTACCGCTCGCAGCCTCGCCGCTCGCTGCCCTACCGCACGCAGCCTTGCGGCTCGCAGCCTCGCCGCTCGCAGCCTCGCCACTCGCAGCCCTGCCGCTCGCAGGCCTACCGAAGGCAGCCTTGCCGCTCGCTGCCCTACCGCTCGCTGCCCTACCGCTCGCAGCCCTGCCGCAAGCTGCTTTGCCGCTCGCTGCACTACGACTCGCAGGATTACTCCTGCCCCTGCCCACGCCTCGCCGAGAAGGAAGGCTTCTCCGGAGGATACGCTTTGGCAGGCGCAGCTCGAGAAGTGTCTCGCTGCCGATCCTGATGATTCGCTGGCCGCTTGCCAGATTACTCGACCGATGAACCCTACCACTGCCCACGCCTCGCAGAGAAGGAAAGCTTTTCCGAAGGATACGCTTTGGCAGGCGCAGCTCGAGAAATGTCTCGCTGCCGAATCCGATGATCCACTGGCCGCTTGCCAGATTGCCTGCCCGATGACCCCTGCCACTGCCCACGCCTCGCCGAGAAGGAAAGCTTCTCCGGAGGATACGCTTTGGCAGGCGCAGCTCGAGAAGTGTCTCGCTGCCGATCCTGATGATTCGCTGGCCGCTTGCCAGACCGCGGGCCTAAAAACGACTTGCAGGATTACCCCTGCCACTGCCCACGCCTTGCCGAGAAGGAAAGCTTCTCCGGAGGATACGCTTTGGCAGGCGCAGCTCGAGAAGTGTCTCGCTGCTGATCCTGCTGATTCGCTGGCCGCTTGCCAGACCGCGGGCCTAAAAACGACTCGCCCGATGATCCCTGCCACTGCCCACGCCTCGCCGAGAAGGGAAGCTTCTCCGGAGGATACGCTTTGCCAGGCGCAGCTCGAGAAGTGTCTCGCTGCCGAATCCGATAACCCACTGGCCGCTTGCCAGA